>JANHFM010002855.1:188533-199235 GCA_032468115.1 Grayia smithii
AGCCGCCCCGAGTCCTTCGGGAGAGGGGGCGGCATATAAATGCAATTAATAAATAAATAAATAAATAAATAAATAAAACAAGCACTCTATGCAAGTGCATAGCATTTTAGCCCAGCTGAGGCATGGCAATCCACTAAAAAGCGCCTATCATCTGGGCTAAAAAAGAAGAAATAAAGGGAAAAATAATGTAGGGGCAAGGGGGGGGGCAGCTCCTGGATGCAGAGAACCAGTTCAGTGACATCACATCGTTACCACTACCGGCTTGCGCAAACTGGGCTGAAACGGGAGCAACCCACCACTGATCTCGCCCCTTTTTCTGCTCAGGAACTCTAAACCATATGATCCTGTCCACCATTAAACCATCTTTCCAAACAGTCTCCATGCTTCCAGTGTCTTTGTCCCCACTTGGAGCTGAACCCAGAAGGAAATTTCTTCCAACAATATACAACAACAACAACAACAGCAAAAACTATAAAACAGATCTATGAGCAATAGCTGGAATTAATCAGGGAGAAAATCAGTCTAGAACTAAGGAAGATTTCCTGACTGTGAGACTAATTAATCTGTGGGACAACTATTTGTCAGAAAGGGGTTAGATGAGAAGACCTCTGAAGTCTCATCCAACTCTGATATTCTGTTTTTGGGGTGTGTGTGTGTGTGTGTAAAACTTCAGTGTTTTTTTTTTTGCATTTGAGTTTGGATTTACCCTAAATAATACATTTGAGCAGGGGTGAAATCCAGCAGGTTCTGATAGGTTCTGGAGAACCGGTAGCGGAAATTTTGAGTAGTTCAGAGAACCAGAAAATACCATCTCTAACTGGCCCCAGAGTGGGGTGGGAATGGAGATTTTGCAATATCCTTCCCCCAGGAGTGGGGAGGGAATGGGGATTTTGCAGTATCCTTCCCCTGCCACGCCCACCAAGCTACGCCACTCCCACCAAGCTGCGCCCACTGAACCGGCAGTAAAAAAATTTGGATTTCACCACTGCTGTAATAGTTCCATCAATTCTCTTCCCAACCCCCAACTCCACCCAGAGAAGGGTGGTAGGATCCTAAAACAATTTACTTTGAGACAATTTTAATGCAAAGAGACAAATTAACATCTCTTTTGTCCCCGAGTGTGCGATTTGTTGGCGTGTTCTCCTATCCTGGCCAGAGTGTGATGGCTCCTTTTTTCATGTGTTATTATGCAAGTTTTTCTAATTATTTTCTTATTATTTATTTATATTATTATTATTATCATCACTTACTACTAAAAATAGGGAAACAACCTCAATTAAATTGGGGAGCTGGCTTCATTCTGTTGGAAATTTGCTTTTTATTTTATTTTTTTCCTGAAGTTTATCTGAAGAAATAAAATACGTTGTGTGCAAAAAACAATAAATAAAAATGGGCATTTTTTGTCATGGCAGAGACAGCCAAAGGAGCTAAAATGCATCAGGATTTTCTCATGTCTACATCCCGTGTTTGTTTAAAGATCTTTATCCTAGCCTCCATTCAACAAGAGCCAAAGACTGCCTAAAAAATAATCTGAATAATTAATTTTTGTCTGTGACTTCCAAAAACAATGGAAGCAAATTTTAGTGGCACGGATTAGAAGATTTAAAGATCTTTTTATTCAGGGATTTAAAAAAAACAACAACAAACAAATTAAAAAAGCATCTTTTTTTTGTCTAACCTTGAACCTCAGTGAAAATGATTGCTTTATATCCAGTGGGAATTTTAATTTTATTTACCATTGTATTGGATCGTTGTACAGCAAAGTTTCCAAAGTACCCAACATTTGAAGTATTTTTAAAGTGAAAAGGAATCCAACTTGCTTTAAAATAGCATTTTACAACCTTGGCATTTTTTTAGTGTATTTTATTTTATTTTTAAAAAAAAACAAACTTTATTAAGGTACACAAAACATTAACACATTATAAAATATAAAATCCATATCTTTATAACTAATTATTTACATTTAACGTATCTATCTTGAATCACTACAGCGTTTTATATTACTACCTATATCTCAATCTAAAAATTATAGATTTCTTCTACTGGCAATATTGTCACATTTACTAATTTACTTTATAATTATGCTGTTACTTGTCCTAATTCTTCTGGTCGGATATATTCTCCTTCAGTTTGAGTCAAATTATTTGGTTTCCCTTTGTAGCCATTGGTACCATTTCTCCCAAATTTTATAATTTTCCAAATCTTCCTTCTCCTTCAATTTCATAGTGAGAGTATCCAATTCTGCACATTCATATATTTTGTGGATTATTGGCAATTTTAAGAGGTGTGGATTGATCCAGCTCATGGATCAATCCGATTTTATATGGCGGCTGTTAAACAAACACTGCAATTTGTTAAGCGAACCCGTGATTTGTTAGGACTCGTCTGAATTTTGATCCCCTGACCACGGAAAGGCTGCAATGGTCGTTAAGCGTGCAAAATGGTCATAAGTCACTTCTGCGGTGCAATTGTAACGTTTGCTTTTGCAGAATAGCCCAGTTGGAAGGGACCTGGGAGGTCTTCTAGTCCAACCCCCCTGTTCGAGGGAAAGGAAATGTGGATTAGCTAGAAAATCCACGTCATTTGAAAACGGGTCACACCCTGAAAAAGAAAAACAAGCTACAGATAAATCAGAATAAAAAACAGATTTGGGTTACCTCACGCTCTCAGCCGCTCCAAGTAATTTATTTCCACCCCATCTCCCTCTAAAAAAAAATCCTTCACCGTTAGAGAGATGCCCTCCCCGTTGAGAGATACCGCGACACAGGAAGTCCTCAAATTACGACAACAATGGGGACCAGAATTTCCCTTGCTAAGTGAGTCACATCCAATTTTTCGACTTTTGTGTGTGCGCGTGTGTATGGCTGTTATGGGAATGGCTGCCGTGGTTAAGTGAATCACATGGTCGTTATGCGAAGCTGGCTTTCCCACTGACTTATCGGAAGGCAGCTGGGAAATCGCAAATGTTGGTCAGGTGATTCAAGGTTGCAACCAGCAGTGGGTTTCACATTTTATTACTCTCGGTTCGCTGTGTGTGCCTGCCTTCCATGCATGTGATTTGCTCGGATGCGGGCTTTTAGCGCATGCGCCCGGCCTCAAAAGGACGCCATAGAGCCAGGGTGGGGGAGATTTCCGCTACCAGTTTGCCCAAACCTGTGAATACTATCTCTGGTTGCAACAGTTGTAAATACATACCGAAATTTGATCATGGGGATGCAGCAAGAGTCATGAGGACGGTAAGAGAGCCGAGGTGGCACGGTGGTTAGAGTGCAGTACTGCAGGCCACTTCAGCTGACTGCTAGCTGCAGTTCAGCAGATCGAATCTCACCGGCTCAAGGTTGACGCAGCCTTCCATCCTTCCGAGGTGGGTAAAATGAGGACCCATATTGTTGGGGCAATATGCTAATTCTGTAAACCGCTTAGAGAGGGCTGTAAAAGCACTATGAAATGGTATGTAAGTCTAAGTGCTATTGCTATTTCCCCTTTGAAAGAAAAAAAAATATACTGCAGCAGAACACTATCCTGTGATCAGAATGAATAAGTACGCTGCTCTCAAGTACCCACAACCCCAGAGTGAAAACTAATGACCTGCAAACAGGAGAGGGACTTTGGTAAAAAGTGCCTTACTTTCTCTGATGTTGTTTCTGTAGTGCTGCCTCTGACAGTTGTCCTTGAAGGATAAGACGCCTCTGTTTATCAACATCTCCCTCCATTCGAGCAAAAGCATGAGAACCAATAAATGAGAAGTCAGCTTCTAGCTCCTCTTCATCAGAATTATCTGCAGAAGATATTCCGGGATAATGACTGGTCTGTCCCTGAGGATGTCATATTACACACGCAATACAGGAAAACGAGGGGCCATTTGAATGAAAACAAATTGCAGTTAGAAGAGATTCTATGGCAAAACATCAGAGGTTAGTAGCTGTTCTTTTTCTGGCGAAATCTGAACTGATGAAATTTTACCACTTACAGTTTACAATATATTGCAAGCTTTCAATAGATAAAACGGGTAACTGTGAAGAGCAAAAAGCAGCAGTAGTGCTGAACACTGGATAGCCCGTGAAAGGTGAGTCTCCCACCAAGCCTGTCTGAATTTCTCTCTCAGTCTGGCTGAAGTGAGAAATATCATCAGTTGAAGACTGGATTATAAATTTAACTGAACTTGCTGAAATGACAAAACTGACCAGATTGATCAGAGAAAAAATGAAAATAAAATCTTTTTGGAAGACTGGGAACTTATATAGATTTTTTGTTCAAAGAAGAAAACATAAAATTGATGATTTCAGGATTTGAAGAGGAAAAAGGGATAAAAGATGGTGGGGTAAAATTAAGATGATAATTATTCAATACAAAAGAGGGTAGAAGCATAATAACTCTTTTCGTTACTTTCTAACTTTATTTTATTTGTTAAACTCTTAGTTATAAAAATCAAACATACATAAACTAACTTTGAAAAATTGGTCAGGATTAAATAAATATAATTTATTTAACTATGGAATTAAATTTATAGGAAATATAAATTATATTTCCTATAAATTATAGGAAATATAATTTACATTAATAATAATGCTAAATGTAAAACTCACAGCCTTTAAGGTGGGTTGCCTGTTTTAAGTCTTCTGCAAGTTACTTTGGCACAAATGCAGACTCACCCTCTGGAGCACCTGGCTTTTTACAAATTCTAATCTGGCGTTCGGGCACAACGGGCTCCCCTTCTGCATTTCCTATATCTTCAGGAAGTAAAGGCAGGCTCTTTCTCTCCTCTGCCAGTGATCTTGGAAAATACAGAGGCAGCATCTTCTGATAAGTAGGCTATAGAAAAGAGAATTTGAAAACTGTCTCATCTTGCATTTCACTTTTCAGGGCAAGATTGAAATCAGGAAGAGTATTAACTGGTGTTAAAATGAAATTACTAGTCATACCAATATCATATAAATTGATCAATATTAGCTTTTCAATGTGTAGATCATTTCTTTTTCAATTTCAATTTCTGATAGAAATAGAATTCTTGTTCTTTTCAACTTAGAAAATTACCTTCTGCAACTATCTGAAAATCCAGCTGTCATACTGTATGGTAGTTACAGTGTATTCAGAGTAGCAAAACTTCTTCTGCATTCTGACATATGCAGAAGCAGTCAAGTTAGCTTGTCTATGAGGTAGATGGGCTTTTAAGAAGTGTGTGTGTGTGTTGATGTGTGTGCGCACAGAGTAATAACCTTTCAAAATATCCCAACATGACAACCAGATGACAAGCTCTTTCCAAATCACTTTGTGTGCCTCTGAAGACAATCTAACCAACCCCCAAATTTTCATTTTGTATTAACTATCTTTGAACTAAACACAGATATATGTCAATATCAGCTGGGTTTAGTGCTTCTGAAGTTCTCAACATGCCTTGAAATGCATATCCAAACCCACCTGTTTTTACAGCTAGTTGGTGTAATAAATGGGACTGTCCCAACTTTATAAGGCACAGCAAAAAGTTGATACCATCTTAATATATTTTTTAGAGAGGGTACAATGTGCTAGCATTGTTTTTAAAAAGCCAATAATTTCATTTGTAGTGCAGGCTTTAAAGAAAGAGAAAAAGCTTTATAGAACATTATCACAAGTCTAAGCCTTTCTTGGTACATGTCACTTCCATATTGTGGGCAAAATTGGCACTATTAACAGAGATAACATAATGAGTAGCACTAGTTTACAATCCTCTTCCTGCAGGGAATGTATGACCTGGTGTAGAAAACTACTAAATTTCCAAACAACACCTACCTACAGGATCTAAATTGGATTAAGATTCAGCTTCACCCTATTTGCTGAATCACAATTGCACTGGTCTTGACTGTGTGGAGTAACATTCACTCTTTGAAATCAACCCTTCAGATGAGAAAGGAACCACTGCAAAACAGTACCTTCTAGCTCTGCTCACAGGGAGGAGGATGCTATGGTCACTGGTGTAAAAAAGCAATGAGAAATCAAAACAACTTCTCAAAGATATAGGAAAACAATTGAAAAATGAAGCATATCTTACAAACAGCAAAGATGTGTCCTAAAAAACGCATATACTGGCAATGATAATTTCTCAACTCTTTATATTATGGAAAATTGTAACCAATAGCAAGTAGGGATTTGCAAACATTTTTTTAGATCACAGAATGCTTTATAGAATTGGCAACATGTAAAAAGCAGCAACAGTGACCTAAACTTAGGTATTGGTGTTCCTTCCTTCAACATTCATTTCATGTGGATGTGTTTTTTTAACTGAGGAAGCATTCTTAAGCCAGTCCATTCAAAAACATGGATTACTTATCTAAAAGCTTTTCTATTCTATCTTCACCACATCTTATCATAATGAAAAACAGGCAGCTTTAATATGTTTGGATGCAGAGAAGGCCTTTGACAACTTAAATTGAGGCTTTATATGTAAAGTACTGGAAGATACAGATTTTGAGCAAAGAAATATTGGAGTAGGATTCACAATCTAATACAGAAGATTCTTAAAGTGAATATAAAGATAAAACCAGAGACTTTACTTTTAGGCTTAATGGATAAAGAACTTGACAATTTTTTGGAACTTTGATTGTTATACATGTTGATAGCAACAAGATTACTTTATGCACAAATATGGAAGGACACTTTGATTCCCACAATGGATGATGAGATAGATTTGGTATTATAGAATATATTATATAAAAGTAAAAAGTTGAGGTTTTGTGTTATTACCTTATTCTACTGCAATAAAAGGAGTTGGAAGTCAATGTTTTTTTTTCTTTTTCCCCCTCCATCCTACATTTTTCTCTCTTCCCTTTTTCCTCCCCTATTTTATCTATATTTTCATTTTCATTTTTCTTTATATTTTATATTTTATGCTTTGGTAAAAATTTTGAGCCACAAGCCATTCTATTTTCATCACATCTTGCTTAAGAAGAATCTCTGAACATTAAATATATTATTTGATATTAAGCTCTTGTGCAGTCCTGCAGTAACATTTTTTCATGCTTTCAGCTCACATTTTTTCATGCTTTCTTCAATCATAAAGTATTCTCCATTTAGCACTCACTCAATAGTCACTTAAGAGCAGCAGCCCCCAACCTTTTGGCCACCAGGCACCGGTTCCGTGGAGAGTAGTTTTTCCGCGGACTGAAAGGGGTTTGGTTTCACGTGCTGCCTGCATCCCGCAGGTGGGGCTTTGCTTGTTTGGGCAGACCAGTGCTGGTCCACAGACCAGAGGTTGGGGACCCCTGCTTAAGAGAGCACATGGAATTCAGGGTTTAAGGAATGTAGGTCTGTTTCCCCTGTCTCTACGACAGTACCTTGGAACTCGTTAATTCCAGAAGGCACGACGAGTACTAAAAATGACCAGTACCAAACAAACCATGTGACTAATGTGTGACCCTTTGTGTTGGCTGGAAAGGGTAGCAAGTCACAAGGCAGCTGACATGACAAGTCCTAGCCAGCGTGTCGAGTACCAAACAAACGAAGAGTACTGGGACAAAATTTTCATGTTCAAAATGTTTCAAGTACCAAATTTGCCAAATTTCAAAACAGTCAAGTACTGAGGTTCCACTGTATACTAATATTTTCTGTATTACGCCATATTTCATACAAGAAGAAATCAGCATCATTTAATCAATATTGATTAGTGAGTTACATTTTCAATATTTTAGAAATAAAACATAAATCTACTTCTTCACTTTACTTAAGATCAGCAAATGAAAATGCTCACTAATTTTTTATCTACAATCCAAAATATATCCACTTTTGAATCAGAATACACGGAGTCTGAAGCAAAACCCAGGAGTCTATGAATTAATAAAAATGAGAGTTCCTTATATTAAGTTTATTATACATTTCAAAAGAAAGCTTTAAGTAAAAACAAGTATTATAACTGTACAGGTAATGCTTGCCAACAAGTTACTTTACATACCTCCTCAAGATCAGAAATGGCAAACACTACTTTTTCAAGGGTTTCCCCATGAATCTCTAAAAATCGTCGGACTGTACCTAGTGGTAGAGGAAATGTCAAGAAAAACAAGTCAGAAAAATGAGAGGGAGCCAACATTTAAGCCTATCATATAGGAGGAATAATAATTAAGGATGTATGTTTGTGTTTTTATTTTTATAGTTATAATGTACACTGAAGACGGCACTTAATTTCATTGTACCACGTGCAATGACAATAAAGTAAAGTAAAGTAAAGTAATGGTCATCGTCATAACAAATGAAATAATGTGAAATAGCATAAATACCTGAAGTGCTTGCAGGAATGATTGTCTAACTTTTCCATGTGATCTACTTAGCATCACAGGGTAAAAGCAAATCCTTTCTTGCTGCATGGACTTGCTGGTTCTCTAATAACCCTACAGATGTGCAGGACCAACATCCCACCCCCACCCCATGGAATGTAGTGGGAGGAAAGAGATCCATTCCAGAGAACTAAGGTACAACTCAGTTCAGATAGCATAAGAAAAAGAGGGTGAAGACAACCCCTCCCTAATAGTTCCCAAAGTACAGGCTTTACATAAATAGTAACTTAGTAAGATTCTGCCTATAGATGTAAATTAATAAAGAAATCTGCTTGGAAGAGTCACTACATGTCCTTATTGGTTTTTGATGTCTCATGTGTACCCATTACCATTTTGGATTTGGAGCTGATTTTTTGAGGGGTGAAATTGACTTTTATTGTCTAATTTACAGAGGAGTCAGAATTTTACTGTATTTATATTCTACCTTTCCTCCAAAAGCTGAAATCAGCATAGAATTGCCCATCTTGCCAAAATGATTCATAGAGAAACATTGTAAGATAAGATGGGCTGAAAAAGATAGGCTGACCAAAGTCATTAAGAGCGCTCAATGACTGAATGCCGAGTCCCCCTCCTCCACATTTAACACCTTAAGTACTATACTATATTGGCTCTCACACTTCATATCCATTTCTCATTTGCTTAGCCCCTTAATTCCTCCATATGAAACAGCACCCACTGTGGAATCCATGAAAGGATGCTAATCTGTGCCTCAGAGTTTACCCACAGCTCTATTATTTTATCTTGAAAGGCAGCATTTCAGGAATTGCTGTAATCTTTTTCTCATGTTAATTCTTTTTAATCAAAACAGAAACCATACAAAAGAGATCTGTAGATAGTAGAACTACACAACAAAGAGAAATCAATGGACAGAAGCATCTGCAGAATACAGATGTTTTATCAGAATGCTCAAACAAGCGTTGCAGAGCAAGCTCTGCCCTTTACATTTATACATGCGATATTGCAATATGTTTAAGAAAGGGGTAGAACTCTCGTTGTAATGCTATTCATCATGGACCCTCCTGCATAATTACTTTTTGTTTATATCCCATCTTTATTATTTTTTTAATAAACAACTCAAGGTGGCAAACATATCTAACATTCCTTCTTCCTACTATTTTTCCCACAACAATAACACTGTGAGGAGAGTTGGTTGAGTGAGACTGATTGTCCCAAAGTCTCAAACTGGGAATACAATTGTGTTATTATATATTTTGCACTATTTGCATTTTATAAAATACAGTAAATAGCAATGTCTAGCCATGCTGGCTAGGGCAAAACTTTTGAAGGTTGATGCCAGTCAACCTGATCTAATTTAAATAGAGTATGTGGGTCCAAATATTTATACAGAAGATTGTGTATTCCCTGAAATGAAATAGAGGCCACAACCATGCAATTATCACTTGTATGTACTGATACTTTTTATATCTTTATGACTGAAATAAATGCATACATTTCTACAAACTCTTTGGTGTATACTCTTAAATCAGACCTGGTATCTCATAACTTACACATTCACTTTGTCCATCATTTTGTGGAGAAATGGGAAACAAGGGAAGGAGCAAAAATCAATGCAAGGTAAAAATGTGTTAATTTTTAAAGAGGTAGAAAGATGTACGATAAACCTCAACCTAATCTTTACATCCCTTAATAGCCCAGAGTGTGGTGATAATATATGGGATAGAATGTCTCATAACTCAAAATAAGTAAAAATTCAACCTCATTTACTCCAGTGATATAATTCAATCACTTGCACTTGTGACCAGACCCCTGGAAAAATAAACATCAAAATTTACCTCTTCTGGCCATAAAGGATTGCCCACCTACACTTGATCCACCATTCTATAACACTTACTCACTGATATTATCACATATTCTTTCCTTGCCTCCATTATTCTTTTCTCCTTCTGTGGTCTATTTTTACTCCACAAAAAGATTGTAAAGTGCTTCAAGGCAGAGAGATTTGATCTCTGAAGTACCAGTTATATAAAATAGCCACCCGTTCAAGAATACTTACGCAATGCTATGTGAGTTGCATCCACTAAAGGATAACCACGTTTCACAGTGTTTATCACACAGAATCCCACTGAGGACATTGCTTGTTCCCTAAAATAACATCGGTAAAGAATAATTTCAGCAAGACGTAAGAACGTCAATTCTACTAAGTCAAAGCATATGCATGCCAATTTTTCTGAATGTATTTATTTATGGGACGCAGTGGCTCAGTGGCTAAGACGCAGAGCTTGTTAATCGAAAGGTTGGCAGTTCAGCGGTTCGAATCCCTAGTGCTGCATAACAGGGTGAGCTCCCGTTACTTGTCCCAGTTTCTGCCAACCTAGCAGTTCGAAAGCACATAAAAATGCAAGTAGAAAAATAGGGACCACTTTTGGTGGGAAGGTAAC
>JANHFM010002856.1:18882-29808 GCA_032468115.1 Grayia smithii
GAAATGTTAAAGGTTTTTTTAAATAATTGGGGTGTAATTGTAAAAATTTTATAAAACTTTTTTAATTAAAAAAAAAAAGACTGTGGGTGAAGTGAGGTGCATAGAATTATAGTAAAATTGAAAACTAATTAGAAAAGTATCATAACCTGTTCTTAAGCTGTCAGCCATGAATGTGAGATGAAAGGCTTTAACTTATGCTAAGTTGTAACTTGTTTATTGAATAGTCTATGATTGAGTTCATGCGACACATTAAATCAAAAACAAATCACATGACAGTTTGCATGATTACACTTAATCCTGCATTGCAAATTTCAGTCTGACATTAAACTGCAAGTTATTCTTCTCCATTTAATTTACTCTGCAGAAATTGAGTTCATCATTGAAATGCGTACCTCAAGAGCCTTTCGGGTTAAGTATGGAAGGAACCGTCCAATAGTCATGCGGGGCAGATTCCTCCCACTTGACACACAGTTGACGTCCGCCTCTCCTGCTCTGACTTTTGTTGCTTTCTGTGCTCCCGTCCCTCATGGGGTTGAAGAAGGGGACAACATATCCCAGAACTCCACCTTCCAGAGCCAGCATACATTAGATATGAAGATTGCTGAAATGACTGAAAAGTAAGATCAAAATGTTTGTGTGTGCATCTATCTGGAAATGATATGGATAAAATTGCCAAATGTCCAGAAAAGGGAAATCTGCCTTAAAACAATATGTTTTAGCTTGCATTCATTAGCAGCAGTGGTGGGTTGCTCCCGATTCGGCCCGGTTTGCACAAGCCGGTAGCTGTGATGGCGTCACGTCACCGAACCGGTTCTCCACAGCCGGGAGCTGGGCCCACCTGCCCGCCCGTACTTAACGTTTCTCCTTTATTTCTCCTTTAGTTTAGCCCAGCTGAGGCACGGCAATCCACTAAAAAGCGCCCATCAGCTGGGCTAAACTGGTCTGCGCATGCTTGTTTCGAGCTCTAGGCCAGGAGACTAGTTAGTGCGCTTGCGCGGAGCATGTGCCGATCACGCGCAAAGCGCGTGCATGAAGAGAATCGGTAGTAAAGGTAAGTAGAATCCACCCCTGATTAGCAGGTAAAAATTTCTGTAGCATGAAGACCTGGTAATACATGATGATTACTAAGTGTAAAACCCATAGAATCAAGGCTAAATATAGTACAGATAATCCTTTATTTACATCTGTAATTGAGTCCCCAATTTCACTCATATGTTTTGATGGTCAGCATGTGATCACATCCAATTTTATGACCTATTTAATGGCAGTTAAGCAAATCCATTGTTTGGTATGGGGTGTTTTTTGCTGGAGACTGGAAGTAAACATGGCAAACACTTTGTAAATTGCAGTTATATGATGGGGGGCACTGCAAACAGCTATAAAGATCCAGGGTGGTGCAGGGGTTAGAATGCAGTAGTGCAGGCTAATTCTGCCAACTGCCAGCAGTTTGAGTCTCACCAACTCAAGGTTGACTCAGTCTTCCATCCTTCCAAGGTCGGTAAAATGAGGACCCAGATTTTGGGGGGCAATATGCTGACTTTCTAAACTGCTTAGAGAGGGATGTAAAGCACTGTGAAGTGGTATATAAGTCTGCTATTTCTATAAATGAGGTTGGTTGCTGAGCACCCAAAGTGTGGTCATGTGATTTCAGGGAGGGCAGACATCAAACCTTTGAATCGGGTGGGTTTTACTTACCTCTTCTACCAGTTCACAACAGGAGCGTGCACGCTTCTGTGCATGCGTAGATCACCCACGATGACGTCCGGGTGGGTGGAGCCTCCCGCTGGTTTTACTACCGGTTCTATAGAACCAGACAGAACCGGGAGCAACCCACCACTGGTTTGAATCTAGGTGGTAAATCCTGTTTTTGGGGTCTGTCACAACTTCAAACACTTGCTAGGTGACTGGTCATAAGTCAAGGACTACGAGTAAAGAGTTGGAAATGTGATTCTGAATACAGGTAGTCCTTGACTTACTACAGTTTGTTTAGTGACCATCTGTAGTTACAACAGCACTGAAAAAAGTGATTTATGACCGTTTTTCACACTTATGACTGTTGCAGCATCCCCATGGTCACGTGAACAAAATAAGGCAACTGGTTCCTATTTATGACAATAGCAGTGTTCCGGGTCATGTGATCCCCTTCTGACAAGCAAAGTCAATGAGGAAGCCAGATTCACTTAACAACCATGTTACTAATTTTACAACTACAATTATTCACTTAACATGAAAAGTTGTAAAATGGGGCAAAACTCACTTAACAAATTTCTCCTTTAGCAACATAAATTCTGGGCTCAGTTGTGGTCGTATGTTGAGGACTACCTGTAGTAGCTTTTTTAACAATAAATATACACTAGATGTTTATTATAATTGCCCATTTCACAATAGAAATATCACAAGGATATTATTTATTAAATTATGTGATATATGTTCTTTTCTCAATTCAGTGTTATTTATTACCTTGGTTATAAGAAAGAAGAATTAATTGGTCAGTCTTGGTATTGTCTCCTGCATCCTGAAGATACTGGAAGAGGGGCAGAGATGCACAGAAACCTGAGTGAGTACTGTATCAGGGACAGACTAATATCCTTCATTGGAGTCAGGCGAAGAAACGATTGCACATTTCTGCTGTATCATAAGTATTTCCAATGAGCAACTTACAGCAGTTTTACATGGGCCATTAAAAATCCCATTATTTCTAATAATTTATCATATTATCTGAAGACAGCGGTAACCGTTATTCAATAACATTCTTTGTTAACTACTGGACAGTGTCCCTTTATTCTGTTCATTACATTTGTAAACCATCAAGGAAACACAATTGTTACAAATAAATAATAAAATTTCTGAGCGGGTTACAAATTAAAAGCATGTACATGAGACCAATAAAATAGGTCCTATAAAAACAAAACAAAGCTAGCTTTGCAGTAGTACATAATAAAACCAGCAATCTTTCTCAGGCAGTTATCTTCAAGTATATTGGACTCCCATTATATATGGCCAGGATGGTCAACCATACAGCCAAGGATTTTTGGTAGTTTAATTCAGTCTCAACATTCTGAAGAATTGCTCTAGGCCAGTGATGGTGTACCTATGGCACACGTGTCAGAGGTGGCACACAGTGCCCTCTCTGTGGGCACACAAGCCATTGCCCCAGCTTGGCTCTGCCATGCATGCACCTCCCAGCAGCCAGCAAGGGGGGCAGGATGCATGTGGGGGCCATGTGAGCATGCACGGGGCCCGGGGCACATGCAAGGGGCTGCATGCATGCACAGGGGCACATGCGCAGGGCCACATGTGGATGTGTGGGGTGTAAGCGGGGACCGGCATCTGCATGCATGGGAGATGGGCACATACAAGGGGCTGCATGCATGCACAGGGGCACATGCGCAGGGCCACGTGTGGATGTGTGGGGTGCATGCGGGAGCCGGTATGTGCATGCATGGGAGATGGGCACATGCAAGGGGCTGCATGCATGCACAGGGGCACATGCGCAGGGCCACGTGTGGATGTGTGGGGTGCATGCGGGGACCGGCATCTGCATGCACGGGATATGGGCACATGCAAGGGGCTGCATGCATGCACAGGGGCACGTGCGCAGGGCCACGTGTGGATGTGTGGGGTGCATGCGGGGGCCGGCATGTGCATGCACGGGAGATGGGCACATGCAGTGGGCATGCGTGCATGCATGGGGGCCGCATGTGCAGGGGCCATGTGCACATTGCATTTTGGGGGTTCACGCATTTGCACAGGATTTGTGCGCCTGTGCGCTTTGGGTACTCGGTCTAAAAAAGGTTAACCATTACTGCTCTAGGCTAATATTTCTCAGACATGGCAACTTTAAGATGTGAAGACTTCAACTCCTGGTAGCCTGGCTGAGGAATTGCCTGAAGAATACTGAGAGTTGAAGTCCCCACATCTTAAAGCTGCCAAGTATGAGAAACATGGCTCTAGACTCTACCCTCCAATTACTTTTTTTCATAATTGTTAGTTTTGTAAATGTCTGGTTCCTGTTTCCATCTCTGCTATGTCCACCTAGTTGTAAATGTTAAGACCTTCACAACATTTCTCAATTCTGCACAACATTTGAAGTGATATTGATATGATCTACTTGCTATGTTAGTAACCATCTCAACAGGAATCTGGACATAACAAAATGACAGTCTTTCATGCAAATTACAAGTCATGCTGTCCAAATAATCTTAGGCATAAATCAAACTCAGTATATTTACATGTGGACTTTCTATCATTGGCTTTCCCCAATTTAAAAATATGTGAACTTATGTAAGAACCAGTGGTGGGTTGCCCCCAGTTCGGTCCGGTTCGCGTGAATAGGTAGCTGTGACGCCGTGACGTCACCAAACCGGTTCGTAGCATCCCAGACCCGGGCCCACCCGCGCGCCCTAACTTACCTTTTTTTTCAAAAATCGCCGAAATTAGCGTTCTGCGCATGCGCAGAGCGCTTTTTCGGCAATTTTTCGGAAATAAAAGTTTCTGCGCATGCGCGGTAGCGTGGTTTATGCACGTGCGCGAAGCCAGCGCGCACGCGCAAATTGCGCATGCGTGCACGCGCGCGCATGAAGAGAACCAGTAGTGAAGGTGGGTAGAACCCACCCCTGGTAAGAACTTAGAAAAGGTGTATCTAAATGCTATGTATCATCACTGCAGTCATACCAAATTCCAATCCAAGTATATTTTGGAAGTCTTAAAAGATGTATATGGTATTTAGGATCCATAGTTAATAAATACCTTTTGTAATCCTTGTGAATATAGAAAAATGGAAGAGATTTCACTTAATCTAGGCTCCTTTCTTCTTTCTTCCTGTAAGGTTCATCTTGTTACCTTTAGATGGCTTAGCTGGGTATTCATTTTTCATGTTTACAGTTTCAGGGCAGAGCACTGGGAAACACAATCAGCATGTAATCATACGTTTACGCTGCAAAGACCTGAGCTGGGTCTGGGTGCAAGTCACTGCACTGAGGGAGAATGGAAAAGGAAAGCTGATCACTTGCACAAACCGCATCCTCAGGTAAAAACACTGACAGCTCAAGTGATGTTTACGGCTACCTCTGAACCAGAACTGAGTTCACACATTGTGCTAAACCATAATGTGGTTTGTTTCATTTGTGGGTTGAATATTGCATAAACTCAGCTACTTGTGGTTGAGTTACATGTGCCATGTGGACTATTACTAGATGTTTAGAGTGAAATGGCTGCATCAATCACCTACATCATAATATCATCCAATCATTGTCATCTTGTGTATCCCCATGGTTTGCTGAATAACCCACAATTGACTGGTTTTATATATTTGTGTGAAGTCTTAAACCATGATTTACAAAGCACAATAGCTGATACCACTAAATAAACCACATGGTGGCTTAGAAAGATGTAGAGATTTACACACAATTTGTAAATCATGGTTTTGAATTGAGCATACAGTTTGAATCTATTAGTTGTAGTTCATTCTAGACAATAGGATGACAATAATTGAATGATAAGGTAATAGATTACTAAAAATTCCCTACTAGAGCATTTGCTCCTTTCCTGATCCTTTTCATCTTCAGGTTTGCTGGAGGAAGGTATCTGGCAGAAATGGGATGGGAGGTAAGAAGTAATGGGCGAAATAAGCCATACCTCTGTTGAAGGAAGCAAAGACATTTATGATTTCTGGTCTGCAATCAGAAATGTCTTATTTAGAGACATCCAGTCTAACACAGAAATACAAATGCCATTATCTGTGTGAAAGATTTTTATATGAAAAGGTAGGATAAAATAACAAGAAGTGGTTTTTCCTCAAGTGTCTGTAAAAAACAGGACAAGCGCTACCCAAATCAGAGAGAAGCATATTAAGCAGTTCTGTCTACCATAGTTTTCCAAATTGTACTCTGTATTGAATCTAATATCGAAAAAGTCATTTTTATCAACAGCTCTGTTGCCTATATTAATTAACTGAAAAATTCCTATGAATCTAGTTTGATCTGTGTTGACTCTATGGAGAGAGAGGCAGAGACAGATACAGGGAGAATACAGGGGGGGGGAGAGCGATATAGGGAGCGAGAGAGGCGGGGGAGTGGGAGAGTGAAAGAGAGAGACTAGTCACAACCCTGCAATTTCATGGTGACTTCCTATAACTAAATCTACTCATAGTTAGTTTTTCTAAGATCAGTCAGATTCTGCTAGGTCTCATACAAACCATTAGAATGCTTTCGAATGTAGACTATGCTTTCTCAGCCTGATGTTCTTCGGGCATTTTTAAACTACAGTTTCTAAATCTCCCAGTTAATTGTCCCTACACAATTATAATAGCCGAAGGAACTGTCACATCAAATCAAAATCTTTTCTGCAAGTGATGCTTGAATTTAATTTTCAGGCTCCTTATTTTTCTCCCGACACATTGCTTATGTTTGCAATCTGAATTAGCTCAGTGTTACGTTGGTTTTACAAATGGCTTCTGTTGCTTCCTATACTGCATTATTAATGTTCATAATGATATCTGGGGCTGTGAAAATGCCCTGAAGCTTGTAGTTCAGTTTTCTTACATATGATAAATAAAAGCTACATTTAGCCTCACCAACGAGGCCTGTGACTCTGCGTGATTTCCAGTGATGCTTGACTCCATGGAACTGTTTATATTCTCACAGGGACAAAGAAGCTCTCTACATCCAGAACCAAGACTCCACATCCAGAGGTGTTTCTCCAACTTCCTCCAAACAAAGCTATTGTTCTGGAAACACACTGCAGCCATTGGAGCCAAATGAAGTCAACTTTTTCCTTCAAGAGCCAGGTCCAGCCAGGGAAGGGGCACTTGAATATTCTTCTTTGCAACTTCCAGAGGCTTCTAATGTAAAAATGCTTCCTGCTCCTCTTCAATCTCCATTTCCAACCAGTATGACTGTCCCTACCATGAAGACTGAAGCCGTCAGTGTGGAGTTGTCTCAAGAAACCCAATTTCCCTTTCTTTCTGCTGAAGAGCACAAGTGTCTCTCATGCCCAGAAAGAGAGGATAGGCTGACCTCTTGCAACCCTGGTGGTCTCCACTCACCAGAATACACGTTTTCCTCTGACGGCAGCTTTTCTGTAGACTCTTCTCCTTTATTTGCAGAAAGGCCATCTATAGGATTGTTTCCAGCAATTAATGTGAGCCCTGATTCAGACAAATGGGCTATCAGTATGCTAGCTGATCAAATCCATTCCCTGGCTGAAGTCTTCTCTCAATACACCAAGCAAAGGTCTCAGGAGTCTCTTGGCATTTACTGGCCTGGGCATCCTGCTGAGGCTTCCCCTTTAGGGGCAAGACAGGACTTGGGGGCTAATGGAGCCATCAACTTTTCAGAAGAAATATCAGTGGATGAAGAAACCATTACCAATATTTTAAACAACTACTCAGATCATGATGTCCAGAACCAAGCCAGTTTTGAACAGAGACCAACAGGCCATTTTCACTTAGCAAATACCCAGTTGCCGCTTTCTATGTACCAGACTCTTGTACCAGAAACAACTCCTTTGTCTTTCTCTGTACCATCTGAGTTTGATCTGCCTGATTCCCAGTGGGATGGAAAATCCTGTAACATGTATCAGCAAGGTATGGCTCCTCTTTTATCACAGTAGTAGCATTTAAAAACAACACAACCACTGAAGTTAACACATCCTACAAAGTTGTTGTCATGTTTGACTTAGGGTAGCATATGATTGGGTTTTTTAAAAAATGAAATTCCCTGTGCACACCCATGTGTATTCTATCTCTCTCCGCGTACACACACATCACACTGTTTTCTTTCTTTTTTTTTTTAATCCCATTTATATCCCGCCCTTCTCCGAAGACTCAGGGCAGCTTACAATTTCTTAAGCACAAATCAATGTGCTTAGCAATAGTCTTCATTCCTTGTATATGCCTGCTTTATTAGGGCTTTCCCCCTCCCCCCCAAGCAGCATTTTTACAAAGTCAGTTTATTGCCCACAACAATCTGGGCCCTCAGTTTACCTACCTCGAAAGGATGGAAGGCTGAGTAAACCTTGAACCTGGTAAGATTCGAACCAGCACTAATTGCAGGCAGATGGAACTAAGTGGAGACAGCCAATGCATTAGCTAATTGCACCACCAAGGCTAAAGGTGCACAGATTGCCGAGCATTCAAACTGTGATCACAAGATCATGGAGATCTTATGGCACGGGTGCCAACTCGATCATGTCACAGGCCGCATCATGACGTATCATGACTTTTTTTGCTTTTGCGGAATCAGGGTGGGTGTGGCCTGCACGTGATGTATCCGGCCCACGGGCCGCCAGTTTGAAAGACCTGTATGGTGACTGCAAATTTAAGGACTGGTTGCAACTTATGTGAAATGGAGTTATTGTGCAGCTATATTGTGAAAGAAGAAGAATGATCTTAGGGGTAGTTGATTGTGCTCTTCCCTTGGTAACTTTTTATTTGTAGAACAAGAAAAATTGTAATCTAAAAGTTTTTGGATTTCTGTGTAAATTTTTTTCATTTCTAATCTGAGGTAATTAGTCCCAGATTTTAAAATGGAGACTGTATCTCACCTTGACACAACTTTGTCTACTACTGTTAACAACACAAATATTATTAAATGCACTATAAATGGTACAATAATAAAAGAAAAATATCTGGACTAGGAGAGGTCACAGAGAATTGCTGCCAATTATTATTATTAGTGCTTGGTATTCATTGGCATTGTCCAGATTACGGCAAGACGCATCCATTTAAATATCAAACCTCTTTATTACATTAACCAAGTAATTAATTACATTAATCAGAGAACATTGCTGGGTTAAATTGTAAATTTCAAATACTTCTGTCTGAAACCACACTTTTGACTTTAAATTTTTTTTTGTTTTTATTTCAAATGGTTATAAGATTCTATACAAGTGTAGCACAGGCAAAAATGCTTTCCAGGTTTTGGACTACAATACCCATCATTGCTTATCATTGTCTATGTTGACCCAGATACTGGAAGTAGGAGCCTGCAGAGTTGAAGCTTAGTCTTCTGTATGTGAAATATGTTTTTTCCATACATGATGGTTACATGATAAGCTGAGGAAAAGATTTTGTTTGAATTTTCTTCATATTGCATGCCCTTTTCATCTATGTATTTAAAATAAACATATGCTTTCAAACAATATAATAACTGGACAAAAGAATATTAAACTAAAGTTATACCATTAATGCTGTATTCCCTGCTCTGTGAATTTTCTTCTTTTTGTGCGTCCTTTCCAGCATGAAATCTTTGTTGTTGGAAAACTATGCTGGGTCTCGGCTAGAACACAGTGAGCTTATCCACCAAGCTCGCAAAGCCAGTGCTATTTATGGGCTGTGCAGTGTTTTGATCTTCTGAATTGGTTTCCCATTTTAGGAAAGGAAGAGGCAGAGACGACGGAGAGAAAGAGACCGGCAGCTTTTTTTAAACCCGCTCCACAAAATGACTCGATTCCCATCCATTACACTTTTATTACTTGATCTGGGAACAAAATAGCACCTCAGTGGTTTAAGAGGATGTACCAGTGTGGACTCCCACAATTTATAAGATGAGACCGGAAGATCCTGATGATTTATAAACACTAACAGAGTCTCTTTTTGTTGTTTATAATCCTTAATTCCATGGTTTTCCTTCTTTCTGTCATGTTTGTGTATTTTAGACCATGCTTTCATTTTGTCAGGACAACGTTGTGTGTGGTTCCCACACATGAGAAATGTTGTTGACTGCCTTGAGGCAGTTCCCTTATAGAAAGTCAGAAATGATAGAGATTTCTGACTGCACCACATCCTGACATACTGAATGTGGGTCATTTTTCCAGCACATGCATGACTGCAGCTGTATCTGTCTTCTTTAAACTGATGCTATCAAGATGTGTTGGATTACAATTCCCTTTAATGTCCAGCAAGTCATGGCTATGTTGGCTAGGAATGATGGGAGATGAAGTCCCACACCAAGTGAGAAAGTTATGCACTCTTCCCCTAAAATAGATCCATGGCTAATGGCATGAGGCTAACATACTTCTGTCTCTGAATCACATTTCTCTGTAGGTATATCTCTCAGGTTAGTTACTGGATCTTTCAACAAAATATTTAATATCTGAAGAAGAACAAGCATTTCCAGAAAAGATTTTAAGTTTAGATTAAGCCTGGTGAGTTAAGCAAGTTTTAGTATCTAGTAAAATTTAAAGATCTTTGATAAAAGTTTCAATTATTTAAAAAGCACAGTTTTGCATATTAGTAAAAACAAACAAACAAAACTCAGGAGCATCTGTAGGGTGGCTTCAAAAAGTAAAGCTAGCAACTGTATCTATATAATTTAAGTGGCCATTTTGACATTTTTGACCCCTCCCCAATCCTTGCAGAAACCCTTGGATAGAAATAAAATGGCAAATGAGGTACCAAAAGCTAGGTTTCGAGAACTGCAGAAGAGGTGGAAGAGATTAAAAAATATCTATCCCTCAAGTCCATCTACAAAGATTCCAAAGGACATAAATTCAATCTAACTGGGACCACAGTTGTAACCAAGTGAAGTCAAGGAGAGAAAGGGAATTCCTGGAAGCCTGGTTTTCCACCAATAAATCAATAAACAGACACAACTGACCCAATCTACCAACCACTTAGAACTGGGGTCTTCAATCTTAAACACTCAAAGAGCCACCTGGGCCCATTTCCCACAGAAAACAAAACACCGGGAGCCACAAAACCTGGATGGGCATGGCCAACTTGAGATCATTCACTCCCACCCGGTCACATGACACCACCAGCCACGCCTACCCAGGTTTTGTGGCTCCAGGTATTTTCTTTTAAACAGATCTCTCTCCCTCTCTCTCCCCCTCCCTCCCTCATCTTTCTCCCTCTCTCTCATCTTTCCCCTCTCTCATCTTTCTCCCTCCCTCTCTCATTTATCCCTCTCTTTCTCTCATCTTTAT
>JANHFM010002856.1:33292-43958 GCA_032468115.1 Grayia smithii
TCTCATATATCCTTTCCTACAGACTGCCTCGTCCGGTGGATGACCCTTCACTCCTCTCGAATGGCTACCACTCGCCCTTTTGTTATCGACTAGCAAGTGAGAAAGGGTAACATTTGAGGCACCTACAATTGGCTGCCCAATAGGAATTGATTGTTACTTTGTCGGTCACAGAACTGGTAAAATTGCTGTTTAGCTAAAATCTAAGGTGATACAATGAAGGTGATGTAATGAACAGAAGGACCAGGGGAGACATGATAGCAGTGTTCCAATATTTGAGGGGCTGCCACGGAGAAGAAGGGAGGGTCAAAGCTATTTTCCAAAGCACCTGAAGGCTCAGACAATAAATAATGGATGGAAACTGATCAAGGAGAGATTCAGTAAGGAGAAATTTTCTGACAGAACAATCAACCAATGGAACAGAATTTGCCTTTGGAAGTTGTGGGAGCTTCATCACTGGAAGCTTTCAAAAAGAGATTGGACTGCCATCTGTTAGAAATGGTGTAGGGTCTCCTGCTTGGGCAACGGGTTGGACTAGATGACCTAGAAGGTCCCTTCCAACTTTGTTCTGGATCTGTTAAAGCTTCCAAATTCAGAGGCAATACTGTATGCCTTTGCATTTTGGATAATAGGGAAATAACAGATTGCTGGTGGTTTCATAGGGGTGAAACCGCAAAATATTTTTAAATGTCTCCTGAAATACTATATTGTTTCATACACCAGACTTTTAACTTTCAGTAGACATTTCTTCTATATGTCTGACATGTTCTTAACTGATTAAAAAAACCTCCTCTACATGAAACTTGTCAAGGCTTGTCTGCTTTTCTAGGGTTCATTGATAACACGTTCCATCACAATTATAGTGAAGCAGTGGCCTGTCTACTCATTTTCTCCATCCATCTAATAGAATTGCAGAGAGGAAATCAACAGCAAGTGTTGAATAGAATAGAGTTGGAAGAGATCTTGGAAGACTTCTAGTCCGAACCCCTGCTTAGGCAGGAAACTCGATACCAGTGAGAGTGAACCTTTTCGGCACCAAGTGCTGAAAAGGGAGCGCACACACACCTGGGCCACAACCCAGAAGAGGAGCTGCCCAGGGCGCATGCTTACTCCCAAAAATGAACATCCGGTTTCAGCTACTGAACGTCCGGTTTCAGCCAGCTACTCTTCCGGATTTCTGGCATTCATGCGCATGCGATGATCAGCTGGCCAGTGCACATGCTTATGCAGGAAAACAGAAGACCAGCTTTTCTAGTTTCTGGCACTGCTGCATGTAAAAAGGCCAGCTGTTAATCGCACACACAAACACGCCAGAAATCTGGAAGAGGAATGGGCAATGCTACGTGCGCCAGGCGACATTGCTCCACATGCCACTTTGGGTACACGTGCCATAGGTTCACCATCACAGCCCTATATAATTTCAGACAAATGGTTATCCAATCTCGTTGCTTTTACAGTTTCTCACATTATGTGAATAATATGAAAAGAAGTCCTTTTGTAATCAACTCCTACATGTTAGAAAAAAACCCATCAATGACAAACTGCCCTGTTTTTCTAGGCACTAACTCTTAAATCCTTGCATGCTAGAGTCCCAAGTAACATTTAAAATTAATGTTTGTGTTGAAATATGCACATTTAATTCTGTCTGGCAGAAACAGCATTTTAAACTTTAAGGCACCTCTTTCTGTTATAATGGGGAAAGCACTTTTGTGCTATCTAAATATTTTAGCCTTCAGCTGTTTTTAGTTCCAGCTAGCAAAGGATTGTACAAGTTGTAATCCAAAACATCTGAATAATGCCAAGCTGCTTGCCTTGTTTTGCCTGTTTAAAGCATATCTCTTCGAACCTGGTATGAAACATTGGTGTAAATGGCTGGGTGTTCCTGCTATCCTACTTCATCTGAGCAATTAAAAAGAAGATTCAGACTTATAACACCATAACTCCATCAAAATCAGCCCTACAGCAAATTGTAGAAAAGTCTAACCTGCCTCCAGGTATTGCTTCCCAGAAGCAATACATGAACAGTAAAGCCAATCCACTTGATATAATTTTACCAAATTATAACATTCTGTTAAAGCACTCTAAAATATAACACAGTGAGCTGTTAATATTTTTCTTCATTAATTAGCTCTTGTATCTAATAATTGGCAGTATCCTGCTCTTGAATATTGACAAAACCTCTTACATCAATAGACTAGCTATAGATTTGTCTGTTAACATTGAATTACTTTGAAACTGCCCAATTAATGCATTTTTAGTAGCAAATCAAAGGGATCAGGTCAGGAAATAAACTACTGGATTCTGCATATTAGATTATTTTCCCTTGGAGAACTAAAGTTCTTGTTCAGAGCACAGTTTTGTGCTTGCTTAATTTTACTAGATAATAGCTTTGGTAAGAAGGTTTTTCTTCCTACAATACAATAGAGAGAAATACGTTATTCCTCTTGTGTTAATTATGAATTGGATTTTGAAACTTGCCTGGAGAAACATATGATAATAGCTTAGGAAGAATTAATGGACCTAGGAAAGGACAAGGTCTTGTTTTATGGATCTTTTTATTTATAAAAATAAATAATATTTATAATTTCCTCTCCTATAATTTTAATGTGACTGAAATTAATGCTAAAAGGAATTATTAAATCACTTGATGCAAGAACTCTGGGTTCCTACCATTTTTTCTTGAATAGCTGAACATTATACATGTATAAAATGTCTCATACATGTATAAATACATGTGTCATACATGTATAAAACTTACCTACTCGAGATTGTTAGACTTCTTTCTGGGTCTAGCAAGTAAGATTATTTAGTGAACATTGAGCTGAATTTAGGTTCTCTCAGTTAACAGAACTCTGGAAGAATTGAAAAAGCTACTTCGACACCCACATTGCTTACTTCATTTAAAAGGTATATTCATATATAACTTCAGTTTAGAACATAATGGAAGCACTGTTCATCACTTCAGTTTTGTAATGTTTCAATTAGCAGATGGCATCCATACTTGAAATATAATGTATAGGAATTGGCTAGATGTGATGATATATAATAGATTAAAAGATTAAAAGAGAAAGAGATATCTGTGTTCTTTATTGAAGAATCTTAATACCACAGATCTTTCCTTAGATAAGGAAATAAATATATGAGGCTGGGCAAATAATTCAGCAAGATTTTTTTTCCACAAGTGAAGCAACTTCTGTATCTGCTCTTCAAAACAGCCATTTCATTAGCTATTCTGCTGGAAGTGTCTTCTGGGCATGCACATGAATAACTCAGAAGTTCTTGGAAGGACTTCTTAAGTAATTGCAGTGATGCTTTGAACAACTATAGTGGCTTCTTACTTTTTCAGGAGCAGATCCAGAAGGGTACTTCACAAGCAAAGCATGTTACCAAATGAGCACAGTGCCATAATTCCTTCCCAGTTTATAAGCTCCTAGTTTATTAGCTCTTTTAATGCAGCTGTTTTTCATCTGGGAATGTGCATAAGATGATCTCAAATTGAGAAATATAATTAGACAGCCAATCCCGTTTTCTATTATTGAATTATAATGAAAGGAAGGCTAATAGAAATTTCTTTCTTACTTAAACTAGTGAATTGACGCATAGAAAAATACCAGAAGCCTTATGAAACAGCTGCATGAGAATAAAGCTGGGGGCCAGCCCCGTAAGAAGAATTCCTCCTCTGGTAAGGACAGTAGGACGCCAACAGTACAGACTCTGGATGACAGTGGGAGGATCAGTATCTTAAATCGAAAACTCTTGGCCCAAAAACGATCTCTACAAGGTTTGAACAGCATGGGAGGTGGTGCTGCAGGAAGTGCTGATGAAGCCAAAAGACCTAAGCTCTTGCCTGAAGTGAATTCACCTAGCCAAGAATCTGAAGAGGAGTCAGATGACAGTGATTATGAGAGAGTGGAGAGTGATAATGATGCCAGTGATACTACAGAGAGCGATGAAGATGATGGGGATGAAACTGGCAGTGATGCATCAGAAAGTAGTAATGAAGACCCTGAACAAACCCCAGGCCAGCCTTCAAGGCCTGATTTAACAAAAGGTAAACATTGATGCCTAGAAAAATGCAATAAATTGTGCATCTCTGTGTCACTGATTAGCAGTTCTGAGCTTTTCTTTCTTCTAAACAATCTTGGGATCATGTCAGTGAACATACACTATTTGCTTCATTTAGTTGTCCTCAAACTGTTCTCTTGATTGCTGGCTTTGTTATATAACTGTCTTGTTATATCTGTCACTTACTTTGCTAGCACTGACAGGGGTGTCCTTTCTGCATGACATATTGACATGCTGTACATCTCTATATGATGTTGCAAAGATGCCAAGAAAATGGGATAACCATTCAACAGCTTATTTCAATCACTATAATAAATGTTTTAATCAGAATGAAATAATAAGGGCTCATAAAAATATGGAACAACTAGCTTAAATAGTTGTATATGTTGAATAATAAGAGTGTCCAGACTTCTTTTCAGGAATAAATTCACCATTCCTGGCAAAGCTTATCACTATTATTCTGTTGCAAATTAGAAGATAAAGGAAAGGACATTTAGAAAATAATGGCTAATGTAATAAAATTAAGTGGGTTTCTTGCAAAATGAGAAGAATTGAATTGAAAATGTCTAGATTCACATACTTCACCATTGCTGTATATTGCTTTTCAGCTGAAGCAAAGGCAACAGTGTTATAGTTATACTGATTATCTTTAGAAAGATGTTCAACATTTTTTCATAATGATATGTGAGAAATTTCTTAAACCTGAATCAAATTAATTATAGAAAATTGGGCAATTTATTTTTCCCTTCATTATTATGATAGTAGGTTGAATTAAAGGAATTAATCCCTACATACATGTACACTTAGCATGTTATTCCTTGTGAGGTAAACCACTGCACAAAGTGCAAAAAAGAGTAAAAAGTAGTAAGCAAAATTAATTAATGGTGGAAGATATAAGAATTAATACCTTTTTAAAGTCTAAAATATTATTCTGGTGCTTATCAGTTCTGTATTGACATAGTCATATGAAATCACATGCCCCTGGTTACAGACAGGAAAATATGTGACGCTCTTTGATAATCTTCTTTCCCAATATTATTGCTTGTTGAAAATTCAAAGCCTGATGAATAAAACAATATTGGGAAATGAGCATTGGTGCTGAAAATGAGCATTTTTTCATGAGTCATATTGACTCCCGCAGTTACGTATCCGAACCTTACAATAAATCAGGTTAGCTACCACATAAAAGCCAACTTTGCCTCTTGATAATTGTGTAGATGTTATTTTCATTGTCAGGTCTGTTGAGAATTAACTGCAGTGTAGAGTCATAAATAGAAGCTTCAGCTTTCAGCCAAAACTAGTATAGAGTCTCCTTCACAGAATGAGCTTATTAGAGCATTGTGAAACTGTCGGCAAGAAGCAGCCTGGAGCATTAATAAAGAACAAATGAAGCATGCTTTTTCCATCTTGAATATACATTTCCTAAATGTAATAAGCAATATGATATGGTGTTCATAAATGTACTTGGGTGAGACTTCCTAAGGCAGGGTTTAAGTTGGTATTTGAATTCTTGTTTGGATATCCAGAAAGATTAGGCTGTGATAAAATCCAGCTGATCAGAATCCAATCTAACTGTCTTTCAAAGCAGTGAGATTAGATGAGAAGACATGCACATTAAATATATTTAAATGATGTTTGATGTCGATCCATGTTGTTTTCACTGTTTTGGAGCTATACAGCCATACATTCATAATTATAGAACCCAGAATTTTTTTCAAATGAGAATTGAGATTCTTTTTATGTTGATAGTTTGCCAACATAATGCAAAGTCGAAATAGAAGTGTGTTGGGGGGTGGTGTAATAGTAATATGTGGCTGTAGGTGGCACTGAACCTGGCCATGGCAAAAATTCTGTTACAAGGAATACACCAAATTATTTAATAACAAAATAAGTACAAATAATTTAGTTTCAGACTTAGATCAGTGAGAAAGAGGTCTGGTGAGAGGTTTATATGGTGGATTGATATAAAACATATGCTTTTGTTTATTCATGTTATTGATACAGAACATATGAAAAGCAATTTTTGGTTGTGAAAAAAGTGGAGGGGTTTGTAAACACCCTATATCAATATACACCTCTAATATATGTTTAAATATGACCAAAAAGATGAAAGAAATCAGTATCCTGAAGATTTTGCCATTCTGTAACTGTGAGAGAAGAGTGTATAAAAGTCTTGAGAAAAGGGAAAAACTAAAAGTTAACATGTCGAAACTGGAGGAGCAAAGCAATGAAATATAATAGTAGTTGGATGCTTGTGTGAGCTTGCTTCTTCATTTGTTTTAATATAATTTTATTAAGCTTTTAATAATTCTTTTTATAATCTATGTAATCATTAAGAGAAATTGCAAATTAATTTTTTTTAGTTTCATGCAACAATTCTATAAAGGTTTTCCAGTTAGAATAAACATAAATATTGTCTTTTCTCTGATCAAAGAAGTCAATTTAGCCAACTCAATACGTTCCATTCTTCCATTGTGGGCAATGCAGAATTTTTTCATATACACCAGATGTTCACAACCTTTTTGGTTCTGTGGACCCCCAGCAGCGTTGGCAGTTTTGGCAGTGGAGGGGAATGGTTTCACAAGTGCAACCTAAATCCCAAGCATGCACAAATGACGTTTTACACATTTGCTCCCTCCCCCCCCACACCCACCCAACCCGCTTTGGCAACCTAGCTCCTAATGGGCCACTGTTCAGTAGCGATATACAATATACCATATTCAGTTTCCATATACAATAATCTCACTGCAGTTATGTACAAAAAAAGCATTCCATAACATTTTTTCAACTGTTTTTCAATCAACCCCCCAAAAAACCTCTGGCCTCAATTGTATATTAATATTTAAAATCCTCTGAATCAGTGTACATATTTGAATCCAGAATTTTCTATGTACTTTACATGTCCACCAATATGATACAATGTTCCTTCTTGTTCACATTTCCAACATAAATTTGAAGTGCCTTTGTACATTTTAGACAATTTCTGTGATGACATATACCCAACCTTATATCATTTTATAAAAATTATCTTGAAGATTATAACATATTGTAAATTTAAATGCTTTCAGCCACGTATTTCCCATTGTTCCATCTTTATAGAAGTAGTCCTTGATTTACAACCATTTGTTTAATGTCCAAAGTTACAATGGCACTGAAAAAAGTGAATTATGACTGTCTTTCACAAGACCATTGCAGCTTTCCCATCGTCACATGATCTGTAGTGATTCACTTAACAACTGTGGCAAGAAAGGTAGAAAAATATGGCAAAACTCACTTAACAACTGTCTTGCTTAGTAATAGAAAGTTTGGGCTCAATTGTGGTTGTAAATCAAGGACCTACCTGTATTATAACTAATTTTTAGTCCACTTTATCATACATTCTTTCACTTGTTCCTCTTTTGTTTCAAACTCCAATAAGCATTTTAGTAATTATATGTTCATTTGTACACAATTTTTTTCATACTCCTAAAATGATCAAAGCCATACATTATTTTATCTACTTTAAATCTTTCTAATATTTAGATCTTTCTATTTCTAAATCTTTCTAAGAAAACAATATTCTTCCGCCATCAGTTCTTGATTTTATTTTACATTCATCTTGACAAAATTCAAACTGGGCATAAACTGGGCATTTGTGTTTGCTATTATTTCTTTATCTATAAAATGCATCTTGTGCTGAGAACCAACAAAGATCTTTTAGAGCACAACCTGGGTTGTATCTGTTCCATATTCTCAATATAGGATGTCTAACATAATGATTTTAAAAATCCACATTAACTGTGACTTTATTTTACCACAAACATCCTTGACACCCAAATCTCATGTCCTCCTAACTTTAAAAGCCTTCTGTTTGCCAGCAACACTCACTTTCATCCAAACCAAGCAGCAAGGTACAAAATATATTTTCAAATAAGGTGAACCCAAACATCCTCTTTCCTTTGCATCTTAAATCAAAGTGTCTCAACAAGAAAAAGAGAAAATGCCAATTTGCCCTTCTTTTTCTACTTTTGTTTCATGTGGCACTCTGTTGTACTGCCAGCATCTCAACCAACATCTTTATCGTTACAGTCAGCATTACATCCAGCTCATGCTACCTTTATCCTTTGTTTTGTAAAATTCACCAATTGTCTGGACTCTCTGATAGTAAATATTAAACAAAAAACTTTCCTATGATGGACTGATTGGTTTGTCTAATTGAATTCCAGTTTGTTCAAAAGCACTTTCACACAAAAAAACCCCACAACTTTTCAAATAATTGTTCCTTTTATCCTTTTTAAACTTTCTTACAGCAACTCTTTGTTAAGCTTTTTAACAAAAATGTTTAAGTCTTTTAAAAACTTTTTTCTTTATTCCTTTGTAATCCAGAAAAAATAATATTTCACCAAGTGGAATTTTCTTATTCTGCCGCTCAGAAAAATCTCTCTGTAGCTGTAAATTAGTGACATCCAAAATAGTTCAAGAAATAAGGCTTACAGGCTGCATTATAGCTGTGAGCTTGATTGAAATTCCTCAACTCCCAGTCATGCAGCTCAAAAGCTAACTGCAAAAACCTTGGTTCCTGCAGTCTGTTCCCGAGGGTAACTGTCAAGAGTACCAGTGGGTAATCTCACAATCTCACCTTTTTCCAAAGAGATTTTACCAACCAGAACTTGCTTTCTGGCCACCAATTTAATTACAATACCATCCTCACTCCTTCAGGGATATCTAGTTTGCCATGATTTCTCACTGGAAGCCAACTTGTTCCTTCACATTGGCTTTTCTTCACATAATACCTGGTTTTACTGGTTCATGAAAATAGATCTAATTCAAATTTGTACCCAGTCTCCTGTTTACCATCCTTCAAAACTGTAATGGCATGATTGCAATTTATACACAGCTAGTCCTCAATTTATGGCCACAATTGAGATCAGAATTTCTCATTGTGTCATAAGTTGAGTTGGATCTGATTTTACAACAGTTTTACAGTCATTGTTAAGCAAATCATCATAATTGTTAAACAAATCCAGTTTCCCCAAAGGGTGATTTTTAACGGAAATTGGCAAAAAGGGTCATAAATAGCAATTAGTAACTGCAGGATGCTGCAACCGGTCATAAATGCAGGCTGGCTGCCAAGCACCGAAATTATGATCATGACTGTGAATAGTGCAGTGGTTGCAAGTGCAAGTACAAATTGTAAATCATTTATTCCAAGATTATAACTTAAGTCATTAAACGAACAGTCCTAAGTTGAGAACTATTTGTTACAGATACTAATTTGTTCATTTAGATGAAGATAGACTCTGTAAATTGTATATACTTGCCTGTATATGGCAAATGTTAATGCTGAGAAAGAAGAAAAAGTGTGGGATATAGCCTTATAAAGTAAATAAAAACTTGGTTGAATACAATGATTTGTCAAAACATGTTTATCGCAGTGAAGAATGGATAAAATTGCCAATTGAGACCATCTTTGGAATGCTATTCAAGACCAAACTTTATAAAAAGAAAGCTGTGTTATTATATGGTAACCAACATCAAGAATTGTCTGGTAACACTCTCCAGACTAACATTTTATTAAAAGACATAAGCTATAGTATGGTTCAGACTCCTTCTGATTTATAGTTCAAACTGAATCTGAAGTTGCCATTCATACTCGGTTCTGTATTAGAAAAATCTTTTTATATTTGAATGAAATGGAAATCACTATGCTATTTTACAAGCATGATGGAGAACATACAATTAAAAATATTTTGGCTAACAATCTGAGAAGCCTTGATTTGAATAATCAATTTTTAATGAACTACTCCATTTGTATTTATTTGTGCTGGAAGAGAGATTTTGATAGGTAAACATTTCCAGTAAACAAACTGACTTCCTGAACTTGGTACAAAAATTAGTATTTCTTTCTGCTATTTAGCAAAGAGCATTGGGAACTTATTTTTATTTTATTTATTAGATTTTTATTCCATCTTTATTACTTTATAAATAATTCATGGTGGGAAACATACTCCTTGATCCTCCTGTTTTCCTGCAGCAACAATCCTGTAAGGTGAGCTGGACTTTGAGAGAGTGACTGGCCCAAAAGTTTTATGTGTAATTTAAGCAATTAAATAATATTTCCAGGCAATGGAATTATTATTGCAGCATTTTAGTGCATGTTCATTCCGATATCCAATCAAATAAAACAGAATATTCCTAATAAAGTGTGCATAATAACTGTATTTTGCAACTGTTACTCAGTTTGATATGGCACTTAGTTCCCTTCCTTCAGGTCAGCTCAGACCCAGCTGATGATCATGACCCTCACTGTGGCTTTTGGAGCTGTCAAAATTGCCTGGATTTATCATTTGTATAAAACTGAATTTCCTATTATGTTTTGGAATAATTTGATTCTGATACCCATGGAATTCTTTCTAATGTATTATTAACTTATTTAATCCATATTAAATGAAGTTTAACGGGGAGCTTCCCGTTCCTCCTGTGTGACACCTCACCTGTGCGAGCTGCACTGGTGAGCAGTGGTCCTCCGAATCCGCTTCAAGGTGCTGGTACTCACCTATAAAGTCCTACATGGCATCGGCCCAGGGTACTTGCAGGACCACCTTCTGCCTTCATCCCACCGCCC
>JANHFM010002856.1:143750-154901 GCA_032468115.1 Grayia smithii
TTTGAAACGGAGATGAGCACCACCCCCTAGAGTCGGGAACGACTAGCACATATGTGTGAGGGGAACCTTTACCTTTATTTTGTTTTATGCCTTTTTTTGGTGAATAGGCCCCTGACCAAATTCATATATAATGTTAAGTCATAAATCATGATTTATATTTCACAATAGCAAGTTCACACATACCACAATAGCAAGTTCATACAACATTTCTAACTAAATAAAAACCACAAAATGACTTAATGTAATGTGTGATATTAGCTAATGAATCTTGGATTATGCACTATAGCTATGAATACTTTCAAATATTTCCTTGGCAGCCCAATTTGAATTTTCTCTCTGTAGTATTTGATTCAAGTACATTTTCACAGCATGAAGGTGTGAACACATTAGAAAATATTCTTTACAAAGACAATTGCTTTTGAAATTGAATTTGCCAATAATTCAACATTACAAATTTAGCAAATTCAAGGGAGTTCCATTATAAATACAGAAATCTTAATAGGTTTCTTGGAGTCCTGGAGAACTCAGCTGCTTGCTCACATTACAATGCGATCGACATATATACTTGAAAGTGGTGTCTGGTTTTGCTAATAGTTTTTATCACTTTGCTCATTCTTAATTCAGCTTTATGCCCTGAAAAATAACACATGTATATTTTTAATAATTCATCATCTATTAATTAGTTTTGGTAATACCTATTTTTAAAGATCTACTCTAATTACATGGGAAGAAGAACCTTTTTAATAACTTAAGGGTGAACAGCCAATTTGTGCCTTTTGACAGCCAATTTGTCCTTCAGAGTCACAGCTTAGTTTCCTCCAAAGATGCAGCTAGTTCTCACTTTCATTCTGAAGGAGAAGGGGCGTTGATTCTTACCTGAGACGCACCTTCTTGTTGAGTGGAGACAGCAGCCAGGTATGGGTTGTACTCGTCTGTTCAGACTGAAGAACTGGGTCTGTAAAGTTGTTAAGTCCCGCCTCTCTGGTCAGGTGACTCCAGCTTTTGGTGAAGATGAAGATATAGACTCAATGTGTTGGAAGGCAGAAAGAAAGAAAGGAAATAAGGACCAGACTGACAAGGGTGGGGCTGGCTGTTGTCTCCACTCAATGAGAAGGTGCGTCTCAGGTAAGAACCAACGCCCCTTCTCCATATTGGTGGAGACAGCAGCCAGGTATGGGACATACCAAAGCTTAAACCCCCTACTATGGGGCAGGTCCAAATACTTTTTCTCTGGAAAAGGGAGCCGAAGCAAGGCGCCACTTATGGTGGGCATCTGCTGGCCAATGTCAAAGTCATAAAAGGCAGTGGGCAGCAACTGCTGAAGCCATTGATTTTGCCAAAAAGCAAACCACATTAAGAGTGGCATCAGCAGAAAACTGAACTGCTGCAATTATCTTGGTTAAGTCTTGATGCACCCTTAAATCCTCCGCAGGCAGCTTATCATGAAGTTGCTGTAACCAAATCAGGGTGGCCCTATTGAAAAAGGAAGCAGTAGATGCCGCTCGAATAGCCCAAACAGTCCCTTGATGAACTCTTTGAAGAGAATGGTCCGACCTACGTTCCTCTGGGCATAAACCTTCCTCCGGATCACCAGGAATAGGGACTGAAGGAAGCAGCGCTTCCACTGGGGCATCCACTGAGGGGACCTGAAGTAAGGAAGCGAGATCTGGAGTCACATTGAAAAAATGTCTATCCACAGAGGTAGGGAGAGGAGCCATGCCAGGAGAAGCCCACTGTTTCTGAATCACGCTGAGAAAAAGTGGAGGAGCAGGCACAAAGTCTAGTAATTTGCTGGGCTCTGAGAAAAGTTGATCCGACTGATCCTGAGAAGTGGAAGAAACCTCCCCGTCCAGGGAAGTACCCAATCGAGCCGCATTGGAGGCCTTGAACAGCAATGAGTTGAAGAATGCAGGAGAAAGAAGTCCAGTAAATGCCGGTTGATCTGGCACAAGACCTTCATTATCAGATAATTCATGCTCTCTGCTTTCAACCTCCTCCTCAGCCAAAAAACCACTGTCCTGGTAAGACACATGACTCAGCATCTTGAACATAAAGAGAATCTTCCAGGTCTGGATCACAATGTGAGGGAGAAGCCACTGAACTAGTCGGGGAAGCTTGACCAGACTGCTGAAAACAGGCCACCAGTCCTTGCTGAATTGCTCTGGCTATGATGTCTTGGAAGTTATCAGGCAGAGCCAGCCCCTTGCTTAGAACCACAGAAGGTGCCTTAGCTGGAGAGGCAGTAGTGACCGGAGGAGGCACTGAAATCCCTTGTCCGCATAAGGCGGCTGTAGGAATGGACAGAGAACAGTTCCTAAGAGACACCTGTTCCGGCGACAGCACAGGAGACTGAGGTTCAGAATGAGGAGAACTAGGAATCTCTGGAGACTGCATAGAGGCTGCGTTACCAGCTCTTTGACAAATCTTTTGTAATGTATTATCTCTCAGCCTTTCATCATGCAGAGATGCTGATGAGCAATGTGTGGACTTGGAGCGAGACCGTAATCCAGGCTGCTTTCTCGCCTGTTGCTCAGATGGAGTTGCAACTGCCACACCTGGATCAGGGGCCCCTGATCCTCCTCAGGTTGATTCTCCTCTGCCTCTGCCTGCTGTTTGGATTTATTCTGTGCCTTGGGCATGGCCCCAGAAGTGTAGGAGAGGCAGTAAACTTTGAGGCTTGGGGAAGGAAACCCTCAATAGAGATAATAACAAGGCAGAGGGCCAAAATGGCATCCAAGCTGCCCTTAGCCAATTGAGCACCTTCTCTGATCCACCAGGTCACAATGCTTTTCAGAAATTACCAGGTGCTCTCCTTTATGCTCACCCAGGGACAACTCCAGCAGGAGCCTTGTCCTGAAAACGGCTAGGCCAAAGGCCTTTGTGCCATAGATCAGAAACCTCTATGGGCGGCCACGCCCTTTGCTGAGATTACAGCCTCCGGAGTGGAGCGCAAAGCTCCTGAATCAGGTGGACCAGGCCGCAGATGCTAGTCCCCCACAGGAACTGAAAACGCCCTGGTTCATACCACAGAGCCTTCAGGCAGCCGAAATTGAACTCAGAATGGAGCACAAGGCTCCTGGTGCCACCTCATAGCTGATATTCGGCCAGGTGGGAAAACAAAATGGCTGCCGCAGATGTTAGTCCCCACAGGGACTGAAAACGCCTTGGCTCAAACCACAGAGCCCTCTGGCAGCTGAAATTGAACTCAGAATGGAGCGCGAGGCTCCTAGTACTGCCTCTCAGCTGATATTCAGCCATGCAGGAAACAAAATGGCTGTTGGAACCTCCGGATCTGGAGCATGTGGCGCCTGCAAAAGCAATCCCAGAATCTGGGAGAGCACAGTTTACTATGGCCTCCAGACCGTAGGACTTCGAGAGGAGCATCTCTGATCCAAGATAGGCTGTCGGATTGCAGAAGAAAAATTGTCAGGTGGCAAAATGAATCCAAAATGGCTGCCCGACCAGCTCTTGGGAGCATGAAGCTCCTGCAGAGATTAAATACCGTGGAGCTCAAAATCTCCTGAAATAGGCTAAAGAAAGGAGCACGAAGCTCCTGTAGTGCCCAGCCAGCTGAAATTAAAGGAAAAAGCAGCTCCGGAGCAGACTTGGCTGCATGGAGCTCTATTGCCATGTGGAGCAATTACAATGAAAACTCTGCTAAACTGCAGCTTTTTACACAGTTTAAATCCACCATAAACAATAATAATCTACTCACTATTACAGAATAAATTCACCAACCAGGGATTAAGAAAGGAGAAAAAGCAGATAGATATGGGAGAGAAATTGCCAACACGTCCTGCTTTTCTGTCTCACCTGACCAGAGAGGTGAGACATAACAACTTTACAGACCCAGTCCTTCAGTCTGAACAGACGAGTACAACCCATACCTGGCTGCTGTCTCCACCAATATGGAGAAAAGTGAATTTGTCTTCAATATGCATAGCTTTAATGTGGCATGAGCCCTTCCAAATAAGTTCTACTCCTTTCCATTTTTTGCCTCCATCTTCACTTAAAAGGGAAGAAGAAAGTCTCTTATACTTTTATGCTTGTCCAAATGCCAGATTTTACATTTGTTATGTCAGACTTCAGTTTTTGTGCATGGTGCTTTAAAAGGCAGTGCAGTTTACCCCTAGAGGCCCTGAAGAACTGGGAGTTGCCCTCTTGGAAAAGGTCAGTTATCTCATCCATTCCAGGACTGCACAGGGTGTGTATTTGTGAACTAATCATTGCATCTCAGTCATTAAATGTAAGCTTTCACTTGCAAATGCAACTAATCAAAAAGAGCTGCTTGTCGAATTTTTACAGGGCCTGTAGTTTGAAAGGGCCCTTGCTCTCACACAAATGAGTGGGGTGAACATCTGTAAGGACTTTTCTCCAACTTTAGTGGACTGACTCAGCCTGGAGAAGATTCCCAGCCCTTTTTCTGTAGACAGACTGATTCTCCCATGCTGCAAGTCTTTTGTCTCATTAATGGAAAGTTTATTTAATTTTATTTTAAAGCAGAAATGGACAAGTTATGTAATCTTGGACCACATAAAGCTCTTGTCATGTTCAGTGTAGTGTGTTAATGGTCAATTCAAACATCCAGCACGAATGATAATATTTTTCTCCCTTCTTCACACCGGTGGATCTTTGGAAGGACATGATTCTAGCCCCAGTTGCTCTTTACCTCCACCAGCTAAATTACTTCCTGAACCACAGGCAGCATATTTTAAATACCAGCTGCTGAGGAGATCTCTTGCCCTCTTGTTCCTCTTTATGAGCTTCCCAAATACTATGTGTGGTAAAGAATTCTGGACCAAATGAGCATTTGGCTTGATCCCATAGGATAGCTGATGTTTATTATGAAAGACAAAAAGTGTAGATGAAGCCAACATAATTTAATATGCATTTATATTTATTCTGCTATTCAACTTGAAAAGCTCTTCAAAGCAGCTTTGTAGATTAATAAGCATGAATCACTGGATGCACAGACTTCCAATATTCAACACAAGAGGAAAAAGAAATAGGAAAAGGAAACTTGAAGACAAATATTTAATTTTAAGGTTATTATAACTAGCTAAGATAGAAATATATTGTTCACAGTTCTGAAACAGGCCCCTGAAAAATAGCTTGGCCTTCCTAAAAACCTGAGATAGAGTTCTTGGCTTTAGAATCATAGACATTTCAGTTTTTCACCACTGAGCCCAACGGTCTGCTTTAGGAATGAAAATTAAAGCATACATCTTTAACTGCTTTTTAAAATAATAAGAAAAAGAAAAAAACAAATGATGCAGAACACAAAAATACTATAATATATAATTGATAATATATAATTGAACTACAAATGAATACACACACATGTATACAGATATTTATACATACTTGCAAAATGTTTGCATTAGAAATATAGAATTTACTGTAATGACACGTAATGTATATTTTTTTTGTTATATTTTTTGCTTATTTTTAAGAACTTTTTTTTTTTTTATTATGTATGCATTTTTGTATTTTGTATCTTGTGTTTCTTTCCTTTCTCTGAAAATTAAAGCATGCCTGCCAGGCCATTGTCTTCCTTTCAGTTGCATAATCCAGTGAAGGGGAGCATTGAATTATGTATTGGACACTTACATTTCATTTTGTTATCTTCAGCCTACTCTCTAGCCTGTCAGACTCACTGTTTTGTGTCATGTATAAATTAGATACATTTTACCTTTTCTTCATTGTTAATTGAAATTACCAGCCAAGTCTAAGGTTTGTCACACCTCATTGGATACCTCCCTTCAGTTTGATGAAGATCTACGATAAGCACTCTATTGATAAGTGCAGTTTTTGAGCCTGCTGTCAGGTGTAAGAAACCAGGAGCCAGGATAGAGTTCAAAAGCACTGCAAGTTTATTCCATGCAACGTATATATAAGAATCTGATCTACTAACAGTCAGGGCAAATTGGCGCCTGATAAAAGTCAACAGACTTCAAGGGGGATTGGATTTAGGTCTCTTTCCAGGGGGCGTAGGGACTCCAGACTGATGTTGCATTGGACCTTCCCTCTTGGGCTCTGCCTGGCCATCCCCTATGTGATATGTATGTGATATGCTATTTAATTGTCATGTTCTCCAGCCCATATTAACTTGACAATTGCAACATCACAAATAATTTTGTCCATATGTTAAAGAAATCAAGATATATTATGTACATATCATTTCTACAATCTATTAAATAAGTTGTCCAATCAAAAATTAAGTTCAGGTTAGTCTGGAAAGACTTGTTCTTGATAAGTACATGCTATTTTCTGGAAATCTTAGCATTTTTTTCCGAGTTTGATTACTGTATAAACTGCTGCAGAGTGTTTCTAAATATTAATTTCAGTCTGAGTGTTCTCTAATGTTGAAGGGCTTCTTTTTTTTACCTCTTTTAGAAGATGAAGGACATGATTTGTCTTCCTCTGGTCATCTGGCATTTAATCAGTTCTCCAAGATTTCTAAGAGATGATAGTTTACTCAGACCATTAGGAATAGGTAGTGTCTTCAAGATAGTAGGATACAGTTTGTGTGGCCCTGGAGATAGAAACTTGTTCAAAGTAATTAAATTTTCCCTGACTGCATGTTTCTGTCAGTTCCAAGCTTCAATTTTTTTTCTTTGTTTTATTCTGTTCTTCACAACTGTATATATTATTGGAGATGACTGAGATGAAACGGGAATTAAATTTGCTGTTATAATTTTTTTTGCATTTGAGCAGCTGGTACATGGCTTCTTTTCATCTTTTATACATATCTGAAGAAGCCTTTTTTTTTTTCTTGTCATTCTGCACTGTTGTGAGTTTTAACATTGCTGATGTTCCCTCTACAATTCAGGAGATATGTACTTACATGTGTGAATGCACACTTGCACGTGCGCACACACTTCTGTGGTAACCCTCTTTTTATGCTCTATATGTGAATTTGTTTTCCTACTTTTATTTTTTTTTCTCAATAGATTGTTGGCAATTGTGCTTTTAGTTTTTTCAAGTTTTAGGTGCTATAACTCAGCTTGAGCTCCTTTGCTCATTAGCTTCTCCTGTCTCCATTGGTGGTGTCCTACTTATTGCTCTGAGGATATTAACATCTTTTGAAGTCTAAGATTCATATTTGACTCCACTGATCTTTTCTTCAGCATTACGTGGTCACGTAGTTTATTTTTTACTACTTCCATTTTATCAACTCTTTTCTGGTGGACTGTATTAAAGATAAACAATTTTCTTGTGCCTCTCCTCATTCTCTGATGGATTAAAGCATTGATAAAGCAAATCAGGAATTCCCTGAGAAAACCATGTTTCACAGAGTTTATTTCATAGATATTAGATTAATTAAAGTCTTCTTCATTATTATTACAAGCGCTGTTTGGTTTTGGAAGGCATCATATACCTAATCTCTTGAGTAAAATGAGCTTTGGTAGCACCAACAGCAGAAGTCAGTAATTCTCTATGGCAGCCCCTGTCCTGTGAAACAACTCCCCCACCCTCTCAAAACCAGAGGCTGCTCTATAGTAGGACTATTTAAGCAGGCAGTGTAAATCAGGGGTCTCCAACTGTGGCAACTTTAAGACTTGTGGACTTCAACTCCCAGAATTCCTCAGCCAGCTTTGCTGTTGAAGTCCACAAGTCTTAAAGTTGCCAAGGTTGGAGACCCCTACTGTAAATGATGCTGTTCAGGAGAGCCCTTAATGGTTAGATCTTATTGTTGGAAGATGGCTCTGTTTTATAATTTTGCTAATTTAAGATATTGCTGTATGTTGTTTTCCACTGTACTTAATTTAATGTTTGGTACTGTTTTCTGGGAATGCAAGAGAAATGTAGCAACAGAAAAATAAAATTAGGGTATCGACTAAGGCCACAATTTTTCAATGTGTGATTAAACAGGCTACATAATAGTAACTTACTTCCTCACACAGCGAACAGATTTTTTTAACTGACTCCCTTACTTTAGGGAAAGCTACACCAGGTATTCCTTTGGGGCCTGCAATTATTTTTAATTTATCAAGTTATTCGAGGCCTTCTTTGTGGTGTTCATTTCCAACCTCTGTAGATCATGATTGGAAGACTCCCATGTTATACAAATGGTCCATCACTAAGATAACTTAGAACTGCTAAAATGTTGGAAATAACTTCTCACCAATTTGGACATTGCAAGTAAGAGCAAAGAGACTACTATAGATGAAATTAGCATTACCTTCTGAGGAGATGGTTTTCTTGTTCTCCTTTATAAGGCAACCTAACTGGTAGAAACAGCAACATATGGAGATAGTGGGGCCTGTTGTTGCTTTTCCTCTTCCTGTTCAAGGCAGTTGGTTCAAGCAGCCTTCCACAGTGTGTCAAGCATCTCTGACTTGCAATTTGGGGAATTGAAGTGCAGAACTTCAGGAGATCTCCAGGCTTGGGATAAACTGACTCAAGGCATTTTACCAGCTCCTCTTCTTATTATGTCCCAGCGCACAGCACTGGCAATTATGTTTTTGATGCATTAATATTTTATGCTAATTCTGAAAAATGAGGGGAAAAAGAAATTTCAAGTGTTGACTTTAAAAATTAAATTGTAATCATAAAAGTAATTGGCAGAATTGATTGACAATCTGATCTGAGCCTCATGCAATAAACTTGGGTTGTAAAATCTCCTAAATGTCTAGATGTTTGTTTTAGAAAGAAACGATGAACTCTTATCTTTAATTATAGAGTTTCTATCACACCTCTTGTAAAAATACATTATAGCCTTAATTAAAGGCTGTAAAATTTAAATTCTTGGAGTTAGGGATTTCCAGGAGTGGAACAGTGAGGAAGTGAGAGAAAACAATATGCAAGCTACTATTCCTTGGAAGTGCTTCAACAGTGATGATTGTAAAGTGCTTGGCTGTTTAATTTAGTAATAAATAAATTATAGGATTCATGAATCCAGGCAAGAAAGCCTGTCCTTAATAATAGAATTGCTAAGAGCAAATTATAGGTTAAATGCTGAGTTTTTCAGTACTCCTCATTTGGTGAATATAGAAATGCTAAATAAAAATGCAGATACATTTTTGATGACAGAGAAATTCAGCTTATGACTTGAGATGTAACTAATTCATAAATTATAGTTGGTGTACTGTTTTTCTGGTTGATTGTATCTTTTATATGCGTTATTTTCTTTTTATTTATTAGTCACTCAGTCACCAAAGAATTGTGTGGCTTCAAAATTTGATAGGTAAAGAAAAATAAGAATGCAGTGTTCTAGTTCAGGATTTGTCTAGATGGGGCAGCTCTTGAAAATCATCTGAAACCTTTGATGTATGTAACATGCAGCAGTCCAGATAGCTAGATATATGTCTATATTAACCTATGTAACACCATAAGGGATTGCATTAATTGTCGGTCCACTTCTAGATACAATTCAGGTGCCATTATCATCATTCAAACTATACATGACTCAGGGCCTGGATATCTTTGAAACTACTTGTTCTGGTATGAGTCTGCCTATTCCAATAAGAGCTGAGATCTGCTAATGATCTCTTCTCTAAAGGTGTGCCACTGACTGGGGGCCCATAGCAGAGCCTTCTCGTGATAGTACCCCTTCCATGAAACGGTTTCTCTTGATATCCAAAGTACCCTTTTACTTGGAACCTCTAAAGAGCTTTCAAGATATGATGCTTCAGGAAATCATTGAGGACAATGGCAATTAATGTAATCCAGTTGGGTTGCATTTAGGGAATATTTTATGATTAGATCATTATGGTTCTGTTTTTCATTTTGTTGTTTGATGTAAGCCTCTTGCAGCTGTTGGGAACTGAACTGTAGATATCATAATAAATGATTAATAATAATAATAGTAATAATATACAATAAATTTGGATGCATTTTATTATTGTAATCTGGGAGATGAAACATTTGGATGGTTGCCTTCACTTATGGTCAGTTTTAGAGTATTTCAGAAGCATGCTAGTTGTTGTTGACAATAACATGCAAGGTTGTATCAACAATCCTGCACTCATTATCTCCAGTTTATGTACATACCGTTGTCCAAGGAAGGTAATTAAGATAACATGGTGCCTTCCAGATATTTTGGATGTCAGCTCTCAGTGAAAACATCTTATGAGTCCCAGCAAGCATGGCCAGTGACATTGGCTTATGGAACTGAATCCATAATAGTTTGTTTTGTTTCCTTGTATTAAAAACCAGTAATTATGTAGACGCCGAAGATGCATGCAGTTTCTTTTCATATTGTCCTACTTGGACAAAATAGGTCATCTGAGACCTTTCAAATATTGCTAAAATACCATCCAATCAGCAAATTTGGCCAATAATCTGACCTTTGGATATAGAATTGGTGTATCACCTTAGTTTCTTACGAATTACAGCCATAAAATGGATTACATATAGACCAAAGGGGCAGTCCAAAAGCCTCATGCAAATATCCTATGACAATTCCAGCCCATTCAAGACCTCAGTACCCCTAGATTAGGGTGTTGAAATTTGGGGCATTTTGCGGGGGAGATTCTAATGGATTTTTACGGATAGGAAAGGTAGCAGTTTGACTCCAGAAGCCTTTCATTCTCTCGCAGCACACTGAGAAGAAACGTGTGAGGTAAGACCAATGTCCCTTCTCATGCCTGCCCTTAAATGTTCCTTTAAAGAATGGAGTACATCTGCATTTTTCATACTGTACCTAGCTTTATATTTTACAGGTAGTCTTCAACTTGCAACAGTTCATTTAGTGACTGTTGGAAGTTACAACGGCACTGAAAAAAGTGACCTATGTCCTTTTTCCACAGTTACAACCATTGCAGCATCCCCATGGTCACGTGACCAAAATTTGGATACTAGGCAATTGACTCAGATTTACAACTGCTGCAGTGTCCTCGGGTCATGTGATCACCTTTCACAACTTTCTGACAAGCAAAGTCAATGGGGAAGCCAGATTCACTTAACAGCCTGGTTATTAGCTTATCAACTGCACTGATTCACCTAACAACTGTGGCAAGAAAAGTCATAAAATGGGGTAAAACACTTAAAAACAGAAATGTTCGGTTCAATTATGGTCGTAAGTCGAGGACTACCTGTACTTAACTCCAGATAAAAATAATCGCAGATACTGTAGAGCAGTGTTTCTCAACCTTGGTGACTTTCAGATGGGTGGACTTCAACTCCCAGAATCCCCCAGCCAGCTTT
>JANHFM010002856.1:159000-172483 GCA_032468115.1 Grayia smithii
TGCTTAAGAAATTATAAGCCACCCTGAGTCTCCGGAGAAGGGCGGGATATAAGTTGAAATAAAAAAAAAAAAATGTTGGGGGTGCTTGTGGTGGCCCGAGAACTGTGCCAGCTGTGATGGCCTCCTGCAACCCTCTGCCAGCGAAAATGGAGCTCAGGAGACCTGCACGCTACCCCCATGAGCTCCATTTTCACTGCCAGAGACACTGCTGGTTGGTCCTTCGCTGTTTCCAGGGTGGCCCCGCAGGCCAGATCTAAGCACCCTGTGAGCCGGATCCAGCCCCCCAGCCTTGAGTTTGACACCCCTGATGTAGGAGAATCTGATTAAGCAATAAGGTTAAACAACAACTGAATGTATGAACTACAGTCTTGTGACAATTTTGCGCAGTATGTCAAATTAACAGTGTGACTACAACATTACTAATAGATGATTATATATTATTGATGTACTTGGAGCATTTAGACACTGCCCAGTAATACAGTTCCTGTTGTTTGCAGTAATAAAATATTAGCATACAAATTAAAGCCATAAAATCAAATTTAAAATGTAATAGAAAGCTTTGCCGCTGAATAAAAGCAATATTGTCAGATTGTTAACAGTGTAAGAAATAAGCAGAATTTAAATATTTCTAAGAATCTTAACAGGAATATTTACTTTAAAAATGCTGGAATATTTTTAGAGCCTAGTATACAAATATGTCTTTTCTGATGCTGAAAGGACCTTACACAAGTGCATTGTGCACTGATTCCCAAACAGTGATTTATGGATTACTAAAGGTCCAGAGGGATCCACTAGGTGGCCCATCCTGCATTCCTCAAACTGTCCATTTGAAAATAGTTGTTTGCTGGGGTTATTTTAGCTCAGACCTAGCTTACATTAATATGCTTTCCATTTGCATTGTTGAATAAACTTCCATGACAGGTGGGAGAAAAGGTAAAGTTCTCTGCTTCAAAGCATTGGTGTGTTTTCCCAGACCTTAGGTATATATCTGACAGGTACCCTTGGAAAGATTTGGAGATTTCTGAAGTTTCCAAAAATATAACATTCAAGAAGATTGGCTTGCAGCTGCATATGGAGCCTAGACCATGGCCACTAAGGGTATTTAGTGTTCATCTGAGGCAATTCTTTAGACTGTAGCTCTGAAAATTAATCACAAGCTCATGAATTCCTTCTTCTGCTATAATGTATAGCTGCATTTCTTAAATTTGGGGGCTATACTTTGACTTTGCAGTTTACTGTTGCTTCCGTTTCTTGATACTGATCAGCATTGGTTCTCATTCTGATTTGCAGGAGTTATGTCAAACTGAGATGGTTGCTGACAAGGAAATAATTTAACACAGAGTACGAGAGGGGATGTAAAATGCCCATTACAGTTGTTTGATTTCCCAGAGGCACTTTTTACAAGATGATATTTACTCTTTTTAATTTCCTTGCCAGTGGTAAAGTTGCTGCATAGTCAAGGCAGTGATGCATAATGGTTGGGACTGTTTCTTTCAGGGCTTTGTTGGAGTTTACTTTTTACTCTGGAATAGTATATAAGGATTAAAAAATAACCCCAAACCTCTGGTGCCAAGAATAAATAATAACTCTGCTCAATGAAACCTGCTCAACGAACAACAGCAGAGCTCATCTAATTACCTGACTCAAATGCCTGAAAAAAACAACCAGGTTGACGCTGACTTACAAAATGCTAAAGGGTTGGGCTATCTAAATCTCCAGAAGAATGCTCTTCCATAGGGCAGGTGCTGCCACTGAGAAGGTACTTATCCAGGATCGAACAAGATAATATTGTCTAATGACGAGGTACAGTAACCAGCTGTAGAATTTGGCAGTGAAGCCATTGAAAAGCTGGATAGCTACTACTTTTTAGGTTCAATTATTAATAGTAGAGGATCCATCAGTCAAGAAATAAGCCGCAGACTAGCACTTATAGACTAGCATCAAAGGTCTTATAAAGGATATTCAGATGTTGCAACATGTCTATGCCTATAGAGATCAGAATCATGCAAGCAGTGGTGGTCTTAGATTGTTGAAGTCTACAGCTTGGCAGTTCGAGACCCAAATGCCATGAGATGGAGTAAGCTACCATTACTTGTCCCAGCTCCTGCCAACCTAGAAGTTTGAAAGCATGCAAATGCAAGTAGATGAATAGGTGCCACATATAAGCAAGTGGGAAGGTAACAGTGTTCCTGATGCTCTGTGTTGCATTGTAATGTCATGGCGGCCATATGACCACGGAAACATCTCCACACAACACTGACTATTTGGCTTAAGAAATGGAGATGTGCACTGCCCCTTATAGTTAATCACAATTAGTAGGATAAAACCACTAGATCCAACAGAGGGGTGTGCTTTGGGTCTCTTTGGTTAAAGAAAGTGATCTTTAACCCATAGCACCTGCCATTAGAACATGTTACACCCCCCACCCCCAGGTTCTGACTCTGGATGTGCTACAGGGCCTGGGAGTTGGGAGATTAGATGGCCCATTGAGAGGTTTCTGTCTATTGTTTTGTTGGGTTCATCCTTGGTGACAATACTGGATTTTTATGTTTTGCTCATGTTTTATTGCTCAGTTTTTATTGCTTTAATGTATTGTTGGTTGCCATTTACAAGCTCCAGTTTACAAGATTGGTGGCCAACAAAGGTGGATGGACTCCAACAGTGACAATAAGTATGCTATTGAAAGATCTGAAAAAACAGGTTGAGGAAACAAATCTGCATTGCTAGTTCCAATAGAAAAGAATATATGTAGCTCAAGATTTAGCTGTGAAGTCCTTGGTGCTATCTGAACTTGATTGCTTGCAGACAAACCAGTTAACATCTGTAGTGTTCTTTTTGTAGTTTAGTAGTTCTTCACGGGGTAATTACCACTAAGGGGGTAATTTGGGCATATCCTGGGTAATGGAGCTATTTTGTTAGGTGAAGATTCTATTTGGAACTACTGTGCTAAGATGCTTGTGTAAAACAACAGTGAGGGAGGGTTCGGGGGTACTGATTTTTTTGGGGGAAAGTTGAAGCACTCGAACAAATCAGCCTTCAACAGGCGCAACAATATTTACATAGCATTCAATAAAGAGAATAAAAAAATTGAAAGGCATAGCAATATTTACGTAGCATTTAATAAAGAGAATTAAAAAAAATAAAAGGTCAAAAAAAGAACAGAAGTAAGCACACCCTCACCAGCAAGCAACACCCAAATAAACAGGGATTAACACCAGGATTAACACCAGACAAACACTCAAGCAATAAACAATACCCTAATCAAGAAACCACCAACAATGAAACAGCCTAATCAAGGAACTGCCAAGGAGAAAATAACTCTCCTATCAATACTGAACAGGGGAAGCTGTAGTGTATAAAGAGAGACCAATTGCCACTCCCTTCCATCACTGAAGATGTTACCTAATCGGATAACTAAATGTGTGCAAGCAAACTACCAAGTCCTTGGTACTTAGAGAGTACCAAGGACTTAACTGATATCTTCTTTACTGATATCTTCTGTTCTGTAGATGTAGTGGACTGCAAATCCCATTTTCCCTTACCAAAATGCTCAAGTTGGGAAAGCTATTTGACAGTATAGGCTCAGTTTAATAAAGCCTACATAACTTTTACAATCTGCGCTTATCTGGTTAGACTTATCAGGGTTAAACCTATGAGTCAAGTAATTTGTTTACTTTGTATATATTAGCTTACATTATTAAAATTACTTCCTTAGATACAGTTAGGTAAACCTAAGCTAAATAGAAACAATGTGCCTAAGACTTTTGCATTCGCTCATAAGATTATACATGGGCTCAATCCTTTGATTAGATTTCTAAATTGCTACCATCATGCTTGCCCTATAAATGGTGCCATTTGTGCAGGAAAGAGAGCAGATTTGGTAGAGGAACAATGGATTTTTAGAATCCACATTAACGACAAAGAAGCTTCAAAACAGCTGAATGTACATGTGTATAATATGCGAGGGGATGTTAGAAGCAAATGAGAAGAGGAATGACATGTGTACTGCAGTATTTTTTTAAACTAGGCAACCTCAAGATGTTAAGATGCTGCCTGGTGAATTTTGAGAGTTGAGATCCACACAACAAAGTTGCCAGGTTTGAAAAGCACTGGTTTAGTGGGAAACAAGGGTATATGTAATTGACTGAATTCTGTTGTTTCTATTCGATATATATGTACATATAGCAATAGCAAAAGCACTTATATATCACTTTACAGTGCTTTACAGTCCTCTCTAAGTGGTTTACAGAGTCAGCATATTGCCCCCCAACAATCTGGGTCCTCATTTTACCCACTTCAGAAGGATGGAAGGCTGATTCAGTCTTGAACCAGGTGGGATTTGAACTGCTAAATTGCAAGCAGCCAGCAGTCAGCAGAAGTCGCCTGCAGTATTGCACTCTTAACCATTGTGCCACTGAGAGATACAGACTTAGATTCTCTTTAAGATAATAAGATACTAGTTTTTACAGCCATTCCATCTTAGTTTGTCAAAAAGATAAAACCTGACTTGATTGATGGCATTTTTTAAAGTATTTTTTTCTATATTGTTATACATATACGGGCAGTTGAGTTAGTGAACTCAGTTTTGGTACATCATTTTTATTGAACATTTGCTATATTGAACCTGCTGGGTAATCATATGTGGCCCCTCCATCAGCCTATAAATTCTTCGTACTTCAAAAATTGTTCCCCCCTGCCCACCCCTAATGATGCTGTTGCCTACTAATAAACCATCAGGTAGGTAATATAATTTTATAGCCTGTTTGTTTTATCATTGCAGTTTAACCTAATGCCAAAAAGTATTGGGATCCTTGGCACCAGTTAACTTCAAAGGGAAAGATCCATCAGTGATAAGCAGCCAACACAGAGAAGATCTGATTAGTTTTTCCCTGATAAAGAAGCCAACACAATATCATCTACTTAGATTTAGAACATAGGGAAATAGGAGTAGGAGAGATGATGCTTCAAGTATTGGGATCCATAACGATCAAGAATTTTAACACTAGGCACCAGCTCCTTGAATTAAGTAGAGTAATTGAATAAATGAACAAATATACTACTCCATAATATGTATTGGATTTCTCCTTTAAAAGTCTTTAAATAAAGCCTATCATGCTTACTTGAAAGAAAGGCAGCCTTAAGTTTAGGATTGATCTCCCCTAGAGTAGATTTGGGGGGGCGGAGAATCTACAGAGAAAAATGTGCTACAGTGCCCATCATCCTCTCTGTCAACACATATTTCCGATGGTCTTAGGAACCAAGACACCGCTCTTCTATCAATATAGGCTCAATTTAAGGGGCCGCGGGCTGGCGCAACACAATTGAAAGCAAACTGAAGAGGAGGAGGTGGCAAGAGGAAGAGGTGGCAAGAGGAGGAGGTGAAGGCACCCCGGCAGCGGAAGCAGCAGCAGGGACTCCTCGTGAAACAGCCAAGTCCGCCGCCCCTTTGCCTGCCTCCTCGCCTCCCTCTGTGCTGTGGAGACAGACCAGGGGGCAGCAGCGCTGAGAAAAGGATCCGCGACCAACGTCTGCCTGTGCTGTGGGGGAGAGGAGGGGGAACTACCGAAGACTGTGCCGCTTTGGAGAGAGGCATCCAGTGTGGGTCACCACAACATGAGGAACTGTATTAAAGGGTTGTGACATTAGGAAGGTTGAGAACCACTGCCCTAAACAAACTGAAAAGAAAGTATGCCACTTTTGACCAAATAATGACCTGACACCCTGTTTTGTGCTAAGTCCCATGTATGTGTACTAACTATTCTCTTTCTCACACTAACCACTCTCTCACACAGAAATACAAATATATACCACACACTCACACACTCAACATGTACACACACAGACAAGTTCCCTTCCCTTTTTCTAGTAGAATTAGAAAAAAGAAAAATCAGGATGGGACAAGGAAAGAAGCAAGGCAAATCTTCAGAGACAACCAGACTGCAGCAGTGATGCCCGCAGCCATTTGCATTTACTGCTCAGGTCTTTCTTTTGAACACTTACTCTGCTTCTCATCAGTGAATGTAATGACCGTAAGAGCCTTCCTCCCTTTCAATACGTAACTAATTATTTCAGCAGAAAAAAGCAGATGTCATGAGTTCCATTGTGCCACAATGCGCTCTATACAATATCTGGGGATTATGTGTGAAAGCTGAGAGATACTAATGAGATTGGGACAGATTGTTTGACCTTTCTAACACAGTCAGCAGTATCTTCCCTTCGAGGGTGGACCGCATTTAATGGGAAACAGGAACATGTGATTCCTTTTTTATGTTCAATAGTTAAACTGCCTAGAATTTGCTTTGTAAAAAAGCAGTTGCTCAGCAACTGTGCCTGTGCATAAAGGGTACCTTACCTGGGGTATCAAAATATCTATGCTATATAAACAGCATTGGCTTAAAACAGTCCAAGCAATGAGAAGCAAGATTATTTAAAGATCAGTTATACTGAGATAGAAAATGATTGCAGAGAGAATCTGTTGAAGTTGATTGGCTATTTTGGAGCACCAACAGTTTAAAGTATGATGTAACCTTGCAGCCTTCTGCTTGTTACAGAAAAAGTTTTTCCAACAACACTAATCATGCATCTATTATTTTAAATAAAAGTGCACACGGTTTCATCTGCATATATCAGAAAAAAAGCAGGAAGAGTGGTGGGGAGCGCTTAAGAAATATTTCTAGGCCTGCAAACTCTAGCCTGTGGTAACATTAGCTGCAGATATGAGCAGCATTTGGAGGAGTCACTCTTCACTTCTAAATAGCAAATCCATGTGGTGTCTTCCTTAGGCAAGCAGTATCCTTGGTGATCTTTCCTGCTGACAGTCTCTGCTGCAGTCATGTAGTGCCCTGAACAGGATGCCCCAGTTTGTGTGTAAATATTAAATATATGCTGTTTGTGGCTTTCGGACTGTTACATTGAGAATAACAGAAGCTTGGAGTTGAATTGCAAAGTTGGAAAATTGGCAAACTGACCAAGGGCACCTTGGTGTGAAAACAGAGTAGAATAGCACTTTTCCCCCAGATCCCTCCTACAATTTTGGCAAGACATGTGGATGGGTGGATGGATCAGAATTTGGGAGAGGCTGGAGAAGTGAGTGGAATGCTGATGAAGCTTATACTGATTTTCCAAACCATGTGCATGCTTCTCCTCCTGACACAGCAAAATGAATGGCTTAAAACACTAAATGTCCAAGCTCTATTTCCTTTTAGTCTTGTTCTGTGCTGAGGCCAATTTATTCTCTCTCTCTCCCCCCCCTCTTGTACCACATGATACTCTCACCAAGGAGTCTTGCACAACTTTGGACTCTTTATTCTGGTATTTGTTCTGCTTCTCCTTTGTCTTGGCCATTTTAAACTGTTTTCTCTGTGTTAGTGATATTTTTATGGATAAGCAGTGTGTTGTTTTGATCAGTGCCAGCGAAATTGCTTCAGCCTACATAACTCATCTAGTAAACCTTTCTTCACCTTGAAAAGCATAAGAACAGCTTTGCCAAAAAAAAGGTGGGTGGGATGTCTTTCATCTGTGGACTGTTGACCAGGTTGGATGCTCAGTTACTTGATAAATATATGCATACTATTTTAATGCACCTGCAGAATCTGCAGCTATAATGATCTATGCACTTATATTAACCTATTTGGAAAAGTAGTTCTATGAAGCTGTGCAAGATGAGTTTTTTTGCTATCCCAAAAGCTGGAGAGGGAAAAAAAAGCAATGCCTTAGTGACTCATCCAGAGCTTCTGAAATGTGATTTAGAGTTGAGGGCAGCATTTAATCAGTCACTCTTGGCAACTTTCCTTCTCCTACAGAAGGACTTTCTTTACTTTCTTCCTTGCTCAGTGAAATAGAGGAGGGAACTCAGTTGTCCTTCCCCTTCCTAATTAATTTTTAAAGGGGAAAAAAAATGGATGTCTTCCTCTAAATCTCTTCCAGGTAACATCTTCTTTATTTTCTGGCTCTTGCTCAAGGCTGTCAGTGAATTCATGCAAAAAGTTACTTGGGTGTAAATCACATTGATTTAAAGTAAGTGGATACGGAGGTTGCCAGGCAAGACAAGAAGAAAAAGCTTTGCTCAAACGATGATGGAGGAGATATAAGAGAGATGCTATTACTTTTATGTCCAAATACTGAGAAACAGAGAATGCTTTTTGACAGAAATTGAAAACAGGAGCGCATATGGTGGTGTAGTGTTTACTGCCTAAGCGGGGGGTTGGACTAGAAGACCTTCAAGGTCTCTTCCAACTCTGTTATTCTATACTGCTCTATATGGTTGGAAAAGGAGAAGAAAACTTGCTAAGAAGTCCTGCTGCTTTTGAAACAGCCAATGAGGAGAATAAGACACACGGAGAAACGAGATGGCACACACAGGGCTACCTGAGACTCTCTAGAAACATCAGAAATAAAGCACATTGAATACCTCTCTGGTGAAGTAAGTGGGAGAAAGTGAAATAGTTCATTCAACAGAATAAACTGCAGCTGTAGGGTAGCCCTCTTTTGGATGAAATAACATAGAACTGTGTTGTGCATGTGTACACTCACTGACAGTTTACAATTACTTCCCATTCCTGATATTATACCAACTGTTTAGTGCCTTTAAGTCGATGTTGATTTCCAGTGGCTGCCTAGACAGGTCCTTGCACTTTTCTTGGCACAATTTGGAGAGTAGTGTGCCATTGCCCCTTTCCTAGGGCAGATACAGTGTGACTAGCCCAAGGTCACCCCGCTGGATTTGTGCCTAAGGCGACACTTGAACTCACAATCTCCAGGTTTTTGGCTTGATGCCTTATCCACTCTACTAGATTGGCTCATACTGTGACGATACAAAGCAATAAATGGTACCAGCTCCTCTTAGAAAATGCTAGAGCTTCACTTATCTAATTTTAAAACATTTCTTGTATAGTTGCAGCACTACACCCTGGCATATAATTCAGTATTATATTCATTAACAAGTGCCATTCAGAAATTGCATTGTCAGATATCGGTGAGGAGCAGTGATGTCTCTTGTTTCAGAGGCAAGACCCATAGCGTATATTATGTTCATTCTTATGCTTCCTGACATAGTTTACTTACTAGTACTTCAGTAGCCTATTATAAATAGGTTTACAAAAGGTTGAAGGTAAAATCAGATTCAAGTTAGATGCTATAATTATTGAGTTTGTGGAAATGGCATTTGATTAACATTTATAGTTAGTTCTTGGATTATGATCAGTCGCTCAGCAATCATTCAAAGTTATGATGACCCTGAACAAGTGGTACTTACAACCGTTCCTTGAAGTTTGGACCATTGCCGCATCCCTGCAGTCACATGATTGTGATTTGGGTGCTTGGTATCCATCTCACACTTATGGTTGCAAGGTCTGGAAATCATATGATTGTCATTTGTAACCTATAAGCAAAGAAATGAAGAAGCTGGCAGGGATGGCCACAGGTCACTCCTGCAAGTCACACCCACTGCTTTTTCTTCCAGGGAACTCCCATTTTTCTTGATTTTGCTAATCTAGCTACGTTTTGTAGCACTGCTATCAGTGAAATCATCCTCTCTTTTGTCATAGGCAATGCAACATGTTTTAGAATGGTCCTGTCAGGGAATGAATCTAAAGGTTAGGTAAATATTGTGTCCATACACACACTTAAGATACCTGCAAATACCTCTTTTGGAGGCTTATCAAGATTATATTCACTGGACTTGAATTGTTTTCTTAGATTCTTGTATTTTATTTTTTAAAATATGATCATGTAGAGAGGGAAAGGAAAACTAACATGCTGCTGTGCAGCCCAATAGTTTCTGATACCCTCTTTATAAAGATACATCTGGGGCTCATATAAACCCTGTAAATATTCTTAAAAAATATTAAATGGCAATTAGTTTCAGCTATATGAAATGGAACAATTCAGTCGGATGAGCTTGAGAAGATAAGGAAAGGACTGTCCTTATTGCTTTGTTTTCTAATAAATAGGTGGTTTGTGATATGGCAGGTGACCCCATGGGGACCCCGATGAGAAATATTGTCAACATTTCAAATGCACCACAATCCCTCCCCACTTTTTTCCAGAGTCAGACCATCATGAATTTAGTGTAGTACTGCATTGTGTAACTGGCAGTAACTCCAATAAATTTCCCATCCCTACCACAGAATTTTTCCAGAGATGTTATTTGATTTCTTTTTAGCTAAAGTTTTCAATAATTGTATGCTGAGATTTTCTGCATACAATGCTGTTGCTATTCAAAAATCAGCTAACTGTTCAGCCAATAATTGTTTGGAGGTTGTATACAGGTTTTGGAATTTGCTTACAGTGTTGCTTTTGACCTACAAATGGAAAACATGCTATGAATCTTCATTCAGATTTTATTCAAAATAAAGAATTCACAGGAGCACCAAGACATCGTATGTTTTTTTAAAAGGATGTAGAGCTTGCTGGTGGGCAACTTGGAATAATGTTGTCTTCCTACCTGTGACCCACTGATAAAACTATTAAAGTTGTATGAGTTAGGATTCTGGAGGTTTAATTATTTAGTTATTTTTATGTGCAGCACACTGAAAACTAGACCATAAACACAGAAGAGATTATTTCTACGGTATCTTTTAGGACATGGTGAATTTCTGTATGAAATGTAATTATGCAGATCTGCAATATGGCATTTCAGCCGTGCTGAGAAATGATTCAGAACATGTACAAATATTTCCATTTGATCATTATTATGCATAACATAAATATTTATATGTGTTTTAAAGCATTTTATTATGTTGTCCTAGCCCTGTGAACCCTGATTGCTTTAGATAATATAGATCTGATAATTAGAGCAATTAGATCTAATTGTACAAAAATAAAGTAAAAATAAAACTTCCTTTATGTATTCTGAAATTGATTTTAGATGAGTTGGTTTTTGAAAAAGGTGAAAAAAAAATCATACTCTGTTTCTATATCCATTGGCCTAGCTGCCTATCCCAAATCTTCCACAATTAAAAGAAAATTATTCCCAATTTAGGCTACAATCATTTGTTCTACATGCCAAATATTTTGCAACCGTTTTTTAAAAAATTTGGGAATCCATTTTACTACCCTCAGCATTTTTAAAAAGTATTTTTTTATTAAGAAGTAGAAAATCTTTTTTGGATCCATGTCTGTCTGTAGTGTGAAACTCTGTCTTTTCACTTGTGCTGGTGTGAATTTTAATGGACAATTATGAATTGGCATGGAAACAAACAAAGCGATCACAAAAGGAATCAATCAAGAGCTCTCACCTGAGTCACAAATGACCAGATTCAAATTATTATATTTTGAGCACATTATACCAAGACTCAGCTCCCTTGAGAAATCATTTATGCTAGGAAAGGTGGAAGGGATTGAAGAAGGGGATGACCAGCAGCAGGGCAGGTAGTCCAATTACATTGGTGATGGATTGCACCATTAGAAATCCTGAAGGATCAGGCTGAGGATGGATCATTTTGAAGAAGGTGATTGTTTGCTAAGAATCAACGCCAATTTGAAGGTATAATCAAAATGCACCTAATGGAAAAGTAACTTAAGCAACGATGTTGGAGAGTTTCCTGCCACCACAAATGTCTATTGGTAGTATTTAGAGATTAGAAGTTTGGGGAGCTGCTGATTATTGTCTGCTAAATGCCTGACACACATACATACCAGTAGTGGGTTGCACCTGATTCTGTCTGGTTCTTAGAACCGGTAGTAAAACTGGCAGGAAGCTCTGCCTACCCGCCCCGACATCATGCACATGCACAGAAGTGCATGCATTCCCGTTGCGATCTGTTAATAATGGTAAGTGGAACCCACCCCTGCTACATATTTTCTGTCAGTCCTCGCCAGGCGAATAAAGGCACACGAGATGGTTGGTCTTTGGTATCCTTGTTTGTTTCCTCACAGCGACAAGTAAAACTAACAGAATGCAGCCCGCTCTATTTTAGCGCTATGAGCGCTGGCTGCTGAGTTTCCACTTTTAAAGTTTCCCGCGCCGCGCCCCTGCTCCACCCCTCCTCAGCTGATCCAATTATGTCGTCATTGGCCTCATTAGACATGTGAGTGGCGTTCTCTTCTGGTTATTGCTGTTTGTTTATTCCAGGCTTGTTCTCATACACACACCCATAGTGCACCCCCTAGTCCCCATGCGGTGAGTATGTTGCTTGTTTGATCTTGTATTGTCGGAGCCGAACTTCGGACATGACACTTTACATACATACCTAATGTAGAAATGTGGCTCTATAATACTCTTCTAGGGCAACTGAGTTACTATTAAATTGGTTTAGATCTATGATGCCCTTAAAGTACTTTTTAAAGATAATTAGGTTGTGGTTTAGTTTTTCTCTACAGCTTCTTGATGGTTTTGTAATGTGCAGATATGGAGGAATTTTATGTTTTACTGGGGCCATGATTATTAAATGTTTTGGGCAGATTGGAAAACTCTTAAGAAATGGTGTCTCTGAACTTGAAGTTTGAAACATATGAAATGGGTATAATCTCCTTAAGTCTTTGTACATCTTTCTCCTCCCCCAGACTTCCCTACTTTCCTACCACCACCAAGCAGGAAATGCTGTATTATTCTAGCCACATTGATTGAAAAAATACATTGCTATTGTATTTGTATCTCTCCATGAACTGAAATTACATATTGTAGACTTTTTTCAGTTACTTCTGTGCTCTGAGGTAAAAATTCCATTTCTCTCTCCCGATCCCTGTACTGATAGATCCATCTCAATGATCCACGTAGGAGAGTTCTGAATCTGTCCCCATCACTCACTAGGCTTTTGATCTGCAGAGTGGCAGGAATTGAAATAGAGATTTATTTTATTGTCATTGTTGTGGATATTTACATTGTATTTTGCTGTTACTGTTAAATATATTTTTAAATAATTATATTTTTGATATTATGGTAATAGAAAAATGATGTAGCAAAAATGGCATATTTTCTAAAACTTTTGTGTGTGTGGTTTGGGGTGGAAAGAGGAGAAGGCGTCCTTACATATGATACTTTTAAAGAATGCACCCCTGTTTGAAGTAAATCTGAGTTTCTTAATTCAACATGAAGGCACCTCCGGCAGCTGCTTCATGTTTCTATTCACTGAAATCTCAGAAGATTTTCAATGGTAATCCTTAGTGTTACTGGGCCAAACACATGCATAGTTTTTCCATATTTTCCTCTCAACAGATGTTCTTTGCTAAGGGTGTAGGGAAAGAGGAAGAATTGGTATGAAAGCACAGGATTGTTCGAAATGAAAGTTGATACCAAGCCTGGACAACCTGTAAAATTCCATGAATGGGATAGAATAATAAAGGCTTATCTGGAAATGTCTGGAGAATGTGTGCATAGACGCTTATGTGTCGGTAATGAAATGGATTCAGTAATGACAGTTTTGTATCTGAGAGCCTGAAGACATATTCAGTAATTTTGAGACATATCTATGTGGTTTGGCCTATTCAGTGACATTGCATAGGATATTTCAGATTACATTATTCCTCTATAGTTATGTGAAAA
>JANHFM010002856.1:177689-188479 GCA_032468115.1 Grayia smithii
AGAAGAAGAAGAAGAAGAAGAAGAAGAAGAAGAAGAAGAAGAAGAAGAAGAAGAAGAAGAAGAAGAAGAAGAAAGAATCCTGAGGGTAATGGAGCAATGTATAATTACTGGTTTATGAATTGAGGATCCAGTTGCAACTGCCACTGTCAAAGTGCTGGTGTATAACAACCGCATCTGGACATTTTTGTGGTGGTAATGACATTACTTAAAGACTGGAGAAAGAGAGAACCCAGACAAACAGCTTAAGAAACACTGAAAAGAGATAGGATTTTTTTATTCCCAACTTCCAGTTTTAAACTGCGCATTTAGAGGTCTGTGGATGTTCTGTTTTAAATGTGTTGTGAGACAGTTAACTATTCTCTTACCAGAAAATGTTTTGGTAATTACAAACTATTTAAAAAGAAACATCCAGTTAATTAACTGCTTGAATATTATGGTGCTTCTGCAAACGCAATGAATTCAGTAATACAAGGGAGTGAAATTCAGATCTAAAAAATATAAGTTGTCAATTTACAGGCTTCTTTTACTACTTAATGACATCCATTTTTTTTTCATTTATCTGGAATTAGTCAGTGTAATAAAAGTTGTTTAGGTTAAGTATATTAAAACCAAATTCAAGTGCTCCCTTCACCATGGAAATCAGTCCAACCTACCTCACAAAGTTGTTGTGGGGACAAAATGGAAGAATCCCCCTCCTACACGTAACACTAAGTATATAGCAAGTACACACATATAAATGCATATATGCACATGTTCTACATACAAATGACTCTTGCAATAATAATGTCTTTATTACTTTTATTGAATGCAGGGTTTAAAAAATTAAAACTCAATTTTAGTTCCGTCAGTTTTCCTGGTTCCTTTTATGTAGTCTCCACTTTCTCATAGCTCTTTTTATCAAGTTGGGTGATTGCATTCCATCATATTTCAGTCTGTTTAGTACTGTTTAGGAGATGTAATTACCTTTAATGAAATAGTAGGAAAATATTAAGTACCATGGAACATATACGGAGAATACAAAATGCTTTCCTATTATCATCATGCTTTCCTTTCAAAAAAAAAAAGTCCCCTTCTATTCTTCAGATTAGAAGGCCAAGCTTTGGCTTCCAGTAAGAATATTTCTACTCATTTTGAAGCATTTTATTGCAAAAAGTGCAATAAGAGCCTCGGTGGCGCACTTAATTAGTGCTCTGGCTAAGTGATTCCACTTAGTTCTAGCTGCCTGCAATTAGTGTTGGTTCGAATCTCACCAGGCTCAAAGTTGACTCAGCCTTCCATCCTTTTGGGGTAGGTAAAGTAAGGACCCAGATTGTTGGGGGCAATAAGCTGACTTTGTAAAAATCCCGCTGGGGGGGGCAAATACCCCCAAATAAGCAGGCATATACAAGGAATGAAGGAATTTGCTAAGCACATTGAGTTGTGCTTGAAATTGTAAGCCGCCCTGAGTCTCCAGAAAAGGGCGGGATATAAGTGGAAATAATTTTTAAAAAAATTAGAGTGTGGGGAGTTTCAGAGGTGAAGAGAGAAGCAAAGATGGGAGAACTGCCCATTGCCCAGGAACATCTCACAGTGAGAAGATTGTGTTACAGTACCAAAGAGGGAACATGTTACTGAGATCATTAGCTGTATTCCTCACTACATCAAGGCAGATTTTTGGTGCAACCACATTTAGGCAATCTGATGTGAGATGGCTGATTTCAGTGTCTTGTAGTATTTCCTCTTAAAGGCCACCTGTATAACTGTAAATTGAACTTTTTTTTTTTAAGTGTCTTTCAAAAGAAAGCACTTCTCACAATTTGGAGGCTTTTGATTTTCTTACCTTCCAACAAATAAGAAAGTTTTACCAGTCATATTTTTTTCCATTTAAATGATTCAGTGGTGGCTGAGATTTAATACCACTGTATTTTATTTCTTGGGAAAAGAGTGTCAACTAAACAAGCACACTTTATTTAGTAAGGACCTTCACAAATACTTCCTCTAATTCTTAAGATTGTGCTCATCATAGTTTTGTAATTACGATGACTATTGTTACAGAACAAGAAATCTGGAGGTAAGCAAATGACCTATTACGCTTATTAAGAGAAAAACCAGAAGGAAGCATCTTAGTTATTAGTAGTGATAATACAGACTTGCATAAGGAATCAACCAAAGAGCTGCCTCATTCAAGGAAGAATGAGGCTGCATTGTTTTTCTCTTACGCAGGCAAAATATTCAGCGGTTGAATTAAAACTCTTTTTACATGCACTCAAATTTCAGTTAGAGTCAATTATTACTACAGCCCTGGGAAATTCCCAGAGAATTGGTTTAAGTGCCCACACATTAATTGAATCTAACGGGTTTATAAGTTGAACTTTTGCCTTGGAATGCAGCATTAGTGTCTTCATTTGCATTATTATTTATTTGTATTAAAAGCAATACAATGCCAATTCTCTTTTTTTTTTCCCCTTTCCCCACCAAAATGTTCATAGCTTCCTTCTTATTCTCAAGATGCTTTTTATATTAGTTTGATAGAATTTCTGAGCTAATTTAATGATGAGATTTTCCCATACAAGATGCTGCTGGAATGTGTTACATATCACCCTTTGTGAGAATATTTATCCTCACTTTTGAGAAATCATAATCAGCACATATAAAATATAACATTAACAGGTCCAGATCAAAGCATGTTAACTTCATTGAGGGCTGCATCAGGATTGTGTTTGACCTCGGGGGACCGGGTCAGCATAGCTGGGATGGGCGTGGCCTGGATGGGCATGGCCAACTTGACATCACTCAAGTTGGGGGCATCTTCACTGTTTCCAGGGCAGCCCTGCCGGCCAGATCTAAGCACCCCATAGGCCAGATCTGGCCCCGGGCCTTGAGTTTAACACCCCTGTTCTAAAATTATATTTCGCAAGACATTAGAACATATAAGAGTCAGCACAATCCCAGTTTTGATATAGTAATTTGACTGAGCTCTCTGGCATGCTTATGTCTGATTATCTGAATACTTACATTGACAACAATCCTCAGTTTGTTCTTCCTCATCAAACACACATTTAAAAAAAAAATCTGGCTGAATTGCACCCAATTGTGATCAGTGAATGAAGGGAAAAACTGCAGTAAAGTAGTTGCTCCCCAGTCCTTTTTCCCTTTCGTAATGAAGGATCCTCTAACTCATATGTAATTAAGCCTACAGAAAAAATGAACAAGCTTTAGCCATAGTTCAACAATATTGACCCACGCACTGGCTTCAACTTTAAGGAGTTCTGCTTATGTTGGCTGCTCTTTGTATAGAAGCAAACTTCTTAAACTCAAAGCTGATATATTCCAGTTTGAGAAAGGGATTTGGGGGGATTTGGAGATGGAAAAGTGGTGTTCTGAATATAATACCTTCACTGTATTAAGCTTAAACAAAGATTTCTATGCTAATTTTGTTCCAAGGGGTGGGGGATCATTTCTCAGCAGTTTAAAGTTGGGGGAAGTTGATGAGGCAGTTTGTGGCAGCCCTAAAACATGGGGAGATGTGCCAGATAGATTACCAATCCCTGCCAGAGGTCCTAGTGCAGCATTTCAAACATGTAGGAGAGGGAGAAAGCCACTTTTTTTGTTTGCCCTTATGTGAAATTTGAGGTTATCATAATCCTGTTGGTGACACTGGTTTTTCCAGCTTCCTCTGTGGCTTCCTCTACAACTAAAAATGCCAGTCTATGCACAAAAGGGGTAAAAGGAGAAGGGACGATTAGAAACAGGGAGAGAATCACTGAGCTCCAACCAGAAACCAGTACTTTTACACGCCTTTTTGTGAGCACGATTGTTTAAAAACTGACTCGGGTTACTGTTCGGTTTGCAGGTGTCTTTTATTTCTGAACTCCTGTGACAAATAGTATTGAAACATCAGGTGAAAACTTTTCCTTCTTGGCCAGGTAAACTCAGCAATGCACATCGTTTGGACCGTTAGTTTTCAGACTGATTATGGTATGGATGGTTACATACTTTACACAAGGAAGAGGATCTTTTCAAAAGAGATTTTACTTTTAAAAAAAAAAAATGCATTATGTCATTCTCCTCCCCAGCCCATTTTATGTAATAAACCCTTTTCAGAGAATTCTGAGGAGGACATGTGATTTTCATTAAAAGGGAAGATAAATACCCTATACATCGTTATTGGAATGGCCCAGTCGTTTGTCCCCCATGGAGTTTTCACTGCGAATGAAGATCATCTGCAATGTTTATTATATACACTTTTACCTAAACGAAAGCTGGCTATATTACACAAAAAGCTGATACATATTATATAATTAAAAGTGCAGTGTGAGCAACAAACAGAACCAAAGCCCGAGCCCAGCATGAGAATATATGGTTCCCACACTAAAAGATGCACTAAGATTTGATATGGATTTACATTAGAAGATTAAAATCAAGTCTCAGCCTTCCATCAGATGAAATTCCATTGAAACCTCTGTTCCCTATTTCTCCAATTCCACCTCTGTATAGCCCTCAGAGATCATTTTATCAAGATTGCCTTTTGACTTCGACCAGCTGTTTTTTGGGAGACTTAGAAATCAGAATCCAGCAGCATTGCAATTGGAACAGTGGTGGGTTGCTACTGGTTCACCCAGATTGGGCGAACCGGTAGTGGTGGCGGCGGGAAGCTCCGCCCACCCACCCTGACTCTTTTGCACATGCGCAAAAGTATTGCATACACGAGAGCATGAGCACCCATGAGCAAACCGGTAGCAACAGGTTTTGAAACCCACTACTTAACTGGAAGTACCATGTCCCTATCTTTCATACATTAAGATCTCATTCTTCATATTGCCTCGCTTTACCTCTGCTTCTTCTGGTTTATCTGAAATGTGGACAGATGAATTTTTGACTTTCACGTATTATTGCAAAAGATCATTTGAAATACATATCCCTACTTCGACTAGAATCAAAACAAACCATTTTCATTCAGTTTATATCGCAGTGCTAATTTCTTTGCCACTCAGAATGATCTTCTACATGGAGGCTTGTGAGTAGTAATTTGGTTTTTGTACTGTTGTCTCAATCAGTGAGTTTCCTCCATTATGTCCAACAACGCTGTATTTTAATATATTAAATCCCCTCCAGAACTTTTTCAATCAACTTTTTTTATTGAAATAAGTTATATTGTGCATTTTCTTAGCCTGAGAAAATAATCTAAATAGCAAATGTATCAGGGTTTTTTTACATAGACCTTGGGGGATATTATACTCAAGGTTGTTTTGCTAGTTGTAATGTTGTTGCAGTCGCTACTGCTCAACCACATGTTTTATGCAAGTCCATTCCTAGTAGGAGGCAGAATGAGACATCCCTCTCAAGTATCAGATCTGAAAGAAATTTTTCTAGCTAGATTTTCCCAGGAGTTGTTTGACAGAAACTCCACTGAATCCATAAGGATCCTGCCCAAGAGCGCTCCCAGGTCAATATTTAAGAAACCCTCTCCTAAAGTTCCTTGGTACAATAAAAACAGCAGTCTTATTTGAGATATCCTGGACGTTAGTTGTCTCACGTATACTATTTTTCCAGTTCCGTGTTTTATTATTTGAATTTCCATTACAATGTATAAAGAAGCTTATTTATTACTTCAAGTGTACATAGTGTGCCTAAGGCATTTCATAGTTTACACTTACAGGCCCAGTCAAAGAGGGTGTATGAGGAAAACGCCTAACACACTGAGCTATTTTTAATTTATATTTGTATCTATATATATCTATAGATATATAGATATATGCTTTCCAGCTGTTAGGTGCATTTTTAGTATGACCTTTATTATTAATGTCTAAATCATAAGAAAATACATCATCAATAAGCATTTTACATGAATAGCTATGGTTAAGTAAAGGTGATTTCCTCATTTGAAGGATTATGAGCTGACGATGGTTACCAAAAAACAAATAGAAACTAGAGATAAACATATGATGGGAACTTTAGTATACATATGCAACAATGGTGGGTTCTAACCAGTATTACCACCAGTTCTCTTCATGCACGTGTTTTGTGTGGGATCGCCACGTGCATGCTCGCTTCACTCACATGCGTGCCGAATGGGCGCTCCATGCACGCACACTAGATGATTTCTAGCTTATACAACTAAAAGAAGCACTCTACGCATGCGCAGAGCAGTTAAGCCCAGCTGATGGGTGCTTTTTAGTGGATTGCCGCGCCTCAGCTGAGCTAAACTGCTAAGAAATAAAGGAGAACAAAAAGGTAGGGGCGGGTGGGTGGCCCCAGCTCCCAGCCGCGGATAACCGGTTTGGTGATGTCACATCATCACCGCTACCGGCTTGCACGAACCGGGCCGAACCGGGAGCAACCCAGTACTGATATGCAAATATCTATCTATGTGTAACCAAAAAAAAAATGAAGAAAAGATTATATTTAGATTTACACATTCATTAATAGTGCAAAGTATCTAAAGCTGATGGCAGCATCTAGCTAGCTTTGGCTGATCTCAGACGTTAATCAGGGTCAGTCACAATTGGAATTCAGATGGAGGGCTGCCTCAAAATTCCAGGACTGTAACCTCAACTGGAAAGTGAAACAAACACTCTGGAAGAAGCCAATGGGAACCACTTCTGTACAGCTGCCCAGAATTGTAACCATCAGCAATTGAACTCAGCTTGTGGCTATCTGATATTTTTTTTAACTTACATGAACTATATCCATAATTTGGAAAAAGGGAATGTTACCTAATTGCACAAAAAGTCACTTAAGGAATACCTAGTGTTAATGTACTCTGAGAACTTATGGTGATCACCAAGTAAAAGTAATATATCATCTGATGATATTGGCTGACGTCCAACATGCAATCAACCCTTCTTGTATTGCAGAGGCATATCATGGAAGTGGTTGATTTTGTGTGCATTAGGGCTCTCTGCCTAAGTGAATTTTTGTGACTATAGAAAGAGAATCAGAGGAGAGACATGCCCAAACCAGGAGCTGATGTAAAAACTTTACAATCTTGTTGCACTGCCTATATCTGCAAAATAGTGCACATACCATATTAATATATTAAAAGGAATTCCAAAAAATAGGGCTCAGCTGAAAGTGCAAGCTTTTGCACAATATTGTTCATTTTACGTGCCAATAAAATAATGCTTATGACTTTCCAATGCAGGTTAGGGTCCAACATGGAAAAAGAGATCATGGATGTTCAAGCTGGCTTTAGAAAAGAAATATGAGACATTATTGTTGATGCATGCTGTATAATTAAACTAACCAACAAATATCAAAAAGAAGTCACAATGTGCTTCATTGATTATAGAAAGGTCTTCGATTGTGTTGTTCACCTCAAGCTGTGGAAGTATTCAGAAGAATGGGAATCCCAAAACATCTCATTGTCTTGATGATAAACTTATATATAGGGCAGGAAGTCACAATACGGGCAGAACATCGTAAAACAGACAGGCTCCAGGTTGTCAAAGGAGTGGGACAAGGCTGTATACTTTCCTTTTCTTTATTCAAACTATGTACTGAATATATGTTAAGGGCAACAGTATTGAAAGAAAATCAGCATGGTTTTGAAACTGGAGTTTTTAAAACTTTAAAATAGGGGTGTCAAACTTGTGACCTGTGGGCTGGATGTGTCATGTCCAGGCCATGCCCAGCCCAGCTCCGCGAAGGAAAAAAACATCATGAAATATCACATTGCGGCAACATGACGCCTCATATTTGACACCCGTGCTTTAAAACATCAGTAGCTTATGCTATGCTGATGACACTACCTGAAATACAAAGGATCTGCAAGTACCACTAAGTCAAAGTCAAACAGCACAGTAGGAAAAATGGGATTAAATTTAAATATAAAGAACATCAAACTAATGACAACAAATAGAACAATCAGCCTTAGAACTGACAATGAAGGTATCAAAGTGTTGTATTGTTGTTGTTGTTAGTTGCGAAGTCATGTCCGACCCATCACAACCCCATGGACAATGTTCCTCCAGGCCTTCCTGTCCTCTACCATCATCTGGAGTCCATTTAAGCTCATGCCTACTGCTTCAGTGACTCCATCCAGCTACCTCATTCTCTGTTGTCCCATTCTTCTTTTGCCCTCAATCTTTCCCAGCATTAGGCTCTTCTCCAGTGAGTCCTTCCTTCTCATTAGGTGACCAAAATATTTGAGTTTCATCTTCTATCCTTCTAAAGAGCACTCAGGGTTGATCTCCTCTAGGACTGACCAGTTTGATCGCCTTGCAGTCCAAGGGACTCGCAGGAGTCTTCTTCAGCATCATAGTTCAAAGGCCTCAATTCTTTGGTGCTCAGCCTTTCTTATGGCCCAACTTTCACAGCCATATATTGGGAACTGGGAAAACCATAGCCTTGACTATACGCACTTTTCTTGGCAGGGTGATGTCTCTGCTTTTTAGTATTCTGTCTAAATTTGCCACAGCTTTCCTCCCCAGAAGCAAGCATCTTTTAATTTCTTGGCTGCAGTTCCCATCTGTGGTGATCTTGGAGCTCAGGAAAATAAAATCTGTCACTACCTCCATTTCTTCCCCATCTATTGGCCTGGAATTGAGAGGGCTGAATGCCATGATCTTAGTTTTCTTAATATTAAGTTTCAAGCCAATTTTTGCACTCTCCTTCTTCACCTGCATCAAGACGCTCTTTAGTTCCTCTTTGCTTTCTGCATATCTGAGGTTGTTGATATTTCTCCCAGCAAACTTAATTCCAACTTTTGATTCATCTAGCCCTGCCTTTCTCATGATGTGCTCTGCATACAAGTTAAATAGGCAGGGTGACAGTAGACAGCCTTGCTGGACACCTTTTTCAATTTTGAACCAATCAGTGGTTCCGTGTCCAGTTCTCACTGTTGTTTCTTGACCCGCAGATTATACTTGACCTTAGCTTGACCTTTCAGATTAGGGCAGGTAATAAATAAATACATACATACATACATACATACAAACATACATATTGTCACAGGGAACAGTTCCCTTTGGAGATGTCAGATTTAAGGATATCTGTCCAGAGTCTGTTTCTGAAGTCCTGTCTGAAAAACTTTAAAGTGAATTCTCCATGTTTGGTTATGATAAAACATGTTGTCCTTAGGGATATGGTGTGGCATTTTGCAAAGCAATGTATGCTGTTGCTTCTGCCTTCTAAAATCAGTCTGGCTTGTTTAGCAGTTCTCTCTGCTTTTGGATACAATTCCAAGTGCTAGTATTGACTTACAAAAAATGTAAGTGGATTATAGTCAGGGTGCTATAAGGATAATCTCCTCCCATTAGTTTACTGAGTATCCTAAACTGATCTTTAACTGCCTCCATTTTCAAAAGTGAGACAGAGGCTTATCAAATATAAGACTTCTTGGTGATAGTGTCACAATGTAAAAATAGTTATCCTAATTCTTGCATCCATTCTTTCTTGTTTCTAAAATCATTGTATTTGAAAGAGCTCTTAATAACTAAAAGCTAAAATTAAAATTAAAAAGCTAATAAATAAAACTAAAATTGTTGCATTTGAAAGAATTTTTAATAAGAGATGCCTGAGGTTCTTTTACAAGTTTGGGATTTAGCTGTGTGTCTTTATTGCTTGAAAGAAAAAAAATGAAGAAAGAGGATATTTCTGTAAGCTTTTAAAAAGTTTGCAATACAATGATTCTTTCATATTTATAAACAGATTATAGAATAACAGCATTGAAATCTTTGCAGATTTGGAGTTCGCACACAATCTCAGCTATTTTTAAAATGACAGTTACTACTATCGGGGTATTTCAATTTGCCAATGCCTGAAACATCAGAGTGAAATTGAATAATTTAATATTTCATTTTGTTGAGTTTTCCCATGTTCATGTTTGTACATTTCATGTTCCTGCTATAATTCTGTCTTTACAGCTCCTGAAGTTTTTTTCCTGTACTGCAACAACAGCAACTGACTATCCTGAAATCTTTAACATAGCTACCTCATAAACACCATCCTGTTCTGAAAGATCTTCTGCTCTTTCTTAGCAGCATGTTAAGTGCTGTCCATTTGAGAGGTCCATCATTTGGCATTATATCATAAATCACTTTTCATTGTCTATCCATGTGATTTTCGTGGTAAAATGTAGAAGTGATTTAACATTGCATTCTTCTATGCAATATCAATTGCTGTTGTCATTAAAGTGACCATTTGCCTTAGCATCTTCTGTGATGTTAGTGCCCAATATAGGTACCTGCATGTTTTATTTTAATTGAACAACTGGAATAACCTTTACACCTGGAGTGACCCTGCTGAGAATATATTCTCTTGACATACGCTTCTAATGTTCTTCACTCATCCCTCCCAGAAATATTTAATTTGTTTGTTTATTTATTTAATCAAATTTAGAAACTGCCCATCTCCATCACAGAGGGATTCTAGGCAGTGTATAACTACAATATCACAACAGGGCTACTTTTTAAAAAATTACTAGAAATGGAAATGGGTATGTACAAAACAAAGCAGTAAACATATTTATTTACTAAAGTGCTGTTATAAATTAGAAACAGTTGGCTGTACAGTGCTCCTTTCTAGGAAAAGATATGAACTCTTATATTAACCTAGAATGTCAGAGTGTGCACAGTGTGACTACTATTTTGAGACAACCCAGGAGCAAAATACAAGACACAGAGATTTGTCTTACAAACAGTGGTTTATATACAAGACTTCTATATACATATATACACATGGTAGACACATACCAAGCAAGCAATCCATCTTCGACTCTACACGGAGAGCTACAATGCAGATAGAACATGACGAGGAGAGAAATACAAGAGAGAGAGAGAGAGAGAGAGAGAGAGAGAGGGAGGGAGGGA
>JANHFM010002856.1:272299-283974 GCA_032468115.1 Grayia smithii
ACTGAGAGCATATGCACCAAAGACAAATTCCTTGTGTGTCCAATCACACTTGGCCAATAAAGAATTCTATTCTGTTCTGTTCTGTTCTATTTCTACTCCTATTCCTATTCTATTTCTATTCCATATGACAGTATGTTGATCTCTTCTTCTCTTATAGGCTGGTACAGTGCCATCTACTCCTACTGAGAGCACAACTTCATTCAGATGGTTTTTCTTTTTCTCTTTCAGCAATTTGAGCCCTGGTGTGGAGGTGATGGGTCTGCAGGTAGACTACTGGACAGCTCAGGGGCCAGAGAAGAGAAAAGAGGCTGAAAAGCGGGAAATAGGCATCAAGAACACCCTGAAAAGCAACTTCCGCTCCCTGCAGGTCAGCCGCATCCCTAGTCCAGGAGAGCTCACCCCACCTAACACCATGGCCATGACTGTGGTCACCAAGGAGAAAAACAAAAAAGGTAACCAAATCGTCTAAGGAGCATTTTTTCCCCTCAGGTTGTCTCACCTTGTTAGTCTTTAGTCACCTTGAGTACCCTATGGGCATAAATTAACATAATTCATAAACAAAAAATGCTTGTAGTTTGACGTTGCCCATTAGTGGCTTAACTATAGTTTGAATTTAGCTCTGTTGATCCATGTTCTTTTCTTGGCAGTGATGTTCCTGAGCAAGAAACCTAAAGAGAAGGATTTGGAACCCAAAAGCCAAGTGATCGAAGGGATCACCCGCCTGATCTGCACAGCGAAGCATCAAAACACTATGTTGCGTGGTAAGTGGGTCAGTTCAAAGTTTTCCAGGTTGGGATCTATGATGGCAGAATTCTCCTTCTACTTGACAAAGTCAGAGAACAGGTCTCCATGTGGGTCTGCCAAGTCTTTTCCCCTGATTTCCCTAATCTGGTGACCTCCAGATGGGTTCCAGTCTTCATATATCTGAAGAATATCAGTTTGAAGAAGATACTTCACAAAAAAGCTAGGGTTGAATTCCTTCATAAGCACCATTATGCAGTGTGTTTATATAATATGGCTCTTTGTTCCCTTCACACATGCCCACAGCTTGACCTAGATATTTATCCTGCCTTTACCACTCCTAGAATGATAATGTTCTATCATCTTTCTTACAGTTTGTATTGATGGTGTGGAGTGGAATGATGTGAAGTTTTTCCAGCTGGCTGCACAGTGGCCAACGCACGTCAAACATTTTCCAATTGGCATCTTCGGCTACTCAAAGAATGTGTGATATGAAACAAGCCGTATGGAAGAGTCCGGGCTCTGCCAGATAGACCAGGAGGAGGAGCATCCGCTTCCTTTGCTTCTGAAGACTGACTGCCCATACAGAGCCGACTCTGTCAAGGGCTCTACTTGCTCCATTTGTTCTGTGCAGGGAGCATCCCGATTTGCTTTATGTCTCACCCATGAGTTTTTTAGTTTAACGTGAACTTGGGTTGTAGGAAAGGGAAGGAAGACAGATGCACACACAAAAACACAAGAGAGAAATGGCTTTTCAACACAGACTCTTGAGACTAGAATATCAGGCCTGTCTTCTCTGTTCATGTGACATCAGGAATGAAAGAGGCTGAGCAGGGTTGAATAGCTTCCCAAGCTTACTTGTGGAAGGTGGGACAGAGTTCCTTTCCATGCCTTGTCTAGCTGGCTTGGGCAAGAAATGGGAAGGCAGGTCTTCTTTTAACTTGCTGCTACCTTGTAAATCTCTAATGGGGGGAAAAATGTGTATTAAGACCCTTTTCCTAGAATTGCTTAGCCAGGCTTGCCCAGAAGCATTCTGGACCAGTTGACCTCTGCCCACAAGTGCCAATTGGCAGTCCTCTGTCTCAGAATTCACCGAGGGCTGCGGCATCTTGCAGTTTCTTTTTAACACGAAGCCACTTTTCCTTGTCTCTCCTCTTATTTGGAGTGGAGCTGGCATTGTCTGACTTCTCACACAATTGGAATGTGTAGAGCAGAGTATCTAACACAAGAATAAGGGGTTGACAACTGAGATGAGTGTAATTTCTGGATCTGCTCCAGAGGCTGCTTAACAGGTGGTACACGAGCCATTTTGTATTGTTCTTACCTTGCTCAAACTGTTCTTAAGGAAGCAGCTAGAGGAACTGTTTCCTCCATTCACAAGCTGTGAGCACAACAGAAAGAGATGGCCCATAGCTGGACTTCAGCAAGGAGAAAATGGTCCAGGCTGTGCCATGAACCAGCAGGCAAGAGTACTCTTTTCCAGCCTAGTAAAGGGAAGAACCGTAGAATAGATTCTGAATGAACGCCCTTTCAATGAAATAAGAGGGGGAAAAAACCTATTCTAAGCAGTATTGGTGAGGGGGAAGATGGAATAGGGCAGGTAGGCTTAAGTTCTTCTTCAGAACTTAAGAAAATGTATCTTGAGGGAGGGGGTTAGGCCATTTTCTCCCCAGAAGTATTTTAGCTCTGCGTAAATGTTGCATATTTGTTTTCTTTGCCTGTACCACACTGCTGTGCCCTGCTGTATAGGTAAGGTCAAGTACTAATATCTAAAGCTCATGGAAGTGGTGGGGCAAGCTGGGCCCCTTCCACCTCTATTCAGATGAAGAAAAAGGTGCTCTCGTGTGATGGAATCGGCTTATGAATCAAGACACTCCATTTATAGCCAGTAAGAGTGCTCCCTTCCCCCTTTCTCCAGATCAGCACTTTGCCTGGACAGGTCTCAGGGTAGTTACTACATCCACAAGTTTTTTTCCAGTTCCACCTTTGCTGTGTTGTTGTAATAGATCTGTAGCACTGGCAGACTGATGAAGCTGGCAAGTAGGAGATCCACTGGCAAGGTCAGGTGCAATGATGTGTGGAGGGGATAGTCACAGACCTTTAAAATTGCTTAAATTGATCAGGAGAGATCGAACAAGCGAGTTTGCGAAAATACAGTAAGTGTCAGAAGGCAGCTACTAGTGCCTCCTTTCCTTCCCTAGCTGGATTCACAAATGTCCCCATCCATTCTCTTATCCCTAAATCATGCAGGTTCCAAAGGCCAGGACCTCTACCTTCCTGGAGCTTGTGTCACTAGAACTGCCAAACCAACGTCCCCTGCCTTGAAAGTGTGTCCTACCGAACTTAAGAGACCTAAACTGTGGTATTGCGCCTGCCTGGCGAATGCAGCTGCTCGTGGTTAGGAGAGCAGGGATGGTGGGTAAATCCCATTTTTTACAAGATTCTATTTTTGTTAATGTAAGGTTGCTTTCTGGATTAATTTTAATAAATTAATGCTGGTACCATTGTGACTGAGAGCATCAACTTGATTTTGTTCTGTTTGGAATTGCATCTTGTTCTTCTTTGTGATTTAGAGGCACAAGGCCTCAGTCAAAGGATTTCACAAGTTAAGAGGTGCTTAGTTTTGGATTTTCTTTAATACTTGAGGCTCCCCCCCCAAAAAAAAAAACAGACATGAAAGTGGGGGTAGGGTGTCAATCAAAAGAAAACAGCACAATTCAACTGGCAGCTTTAGGTCTTTTGTGTGCAGTTAAGCAACTCTAAATCCACCTACTGTGCCTATGTAGGCATCCCTATTCATTGACTGGGAACACAGTAAAAATATGGCCAGTTATCCTAGCAGCTCTTGACAGAAGTGAATGACTATATTTACCCCATTATATTTCCTTGTCTGCTTGCTTATGAACCAAGATGGCATTATCTTTTTGAGGACATTTAGTCTTGAAATATATATGCCAAGACATGGCAAGATCAGGATAAGAATTACAATTAATGTGGCCGCTTCCCATGTTTTAATGAATATTCTCTACCTTTAAAATTACAATTCAACAGCAATTTTTGAATGGACTCTTAAGAGCTAAAGCAGCTATGAAGCTCAGTGGACTCAGACTTACGTTACCATTGTAGATCTATAAAATCATCGTGCATCATTGGGTGTCAGCATATAACTTTCATGAATAATAATAGTCTTAAGTTTTGCACAATAGTGAAAAGTGTAATGAAATCATTGCATCAATTGCAGACAATCTGTGACTATGGAGATACATAAGCCTCCTTTCATAATTGACTGTCATCAAATTGTTGGGATAGCAGTCTGTCTCTCTGGGCAGGGAGGAGAGAAAAAGAAAGGGAAGAAAGAAGGATGGAAGAGGATATTCCAATCTTTTGATTGCACTTTGCCTGCACGGGTTACAGTTCTGTTGCCAAATGAATGCAATCCTCCTTGGAGAAAAATGCAGCCTATTCCTGCTATCACTATCATTATTGATGTAAAAAATAGAAGGTAATAAAACACATATCTGGCATTTAAATCACACCCCTTGCACAGAATACTATTTGTGTGGCAAGGGAGGTAGGAACTCTTTTGAAGGAAAGCCTACAGTATTTTCTTTTTAAAATTAAATCCTGGAGGATTTTGCACTACAAATGAAGGCAGATATACATGTCCCAAGATAATGTTGCAGGATCCAATCTGGGTTGGTCACCGAGGCCAGAGGTTTAGTCTTTTACACTAAATCATCATCCTCTCCAATTCAATCACTTTTAGTCCTCTTTGACTTCCTCTTAGCCCGATCCTATTCTGTGATGGAATGCATATTGTTAAAAACTATTTGCAAAGGAAGGAAAAGTGTGTCAAGAAAAGTACATCTGAGTGGGAAGATATAAAATGAAAAAGGTCTGTTGGCCACACAAGAATTAACCTTATTAATCAACCAGCTGAAAGTTGCTTTTCATAAATGTTAAATACTTACAGTTCTTCTACCATCTAAAGAATTCGCTTTCCATTCTGAGATTGTGGAAAATGGGAATATGTGCAAAAGGCTCCCTGGAGCATACGAAGTAAAACAGATCCTATTTGTTGTTTTTAATTTATTGAAGGTGGAAGTGAATTGTTGGGCTTGTGAGCCAGAACCACTAGTTTATGCTAAATCATGCACAATTCAAAAAGCCACGTTCTCTATATTGCCAAATTTGTCTTTATTTGGAATTTGGCAATTGATGCGCTTCCAAGTGTTTGGATAACATATAGAAAAGATTTGAGGTGGAAGGCAGCTGCACTAGGTAACTAGGTAGCTCAAAACATAAACCATGGAAATATTGTTGAGCAGAAACTTCCCTCTCTCATTTTTACATCTCAAGCAATCTACCGCTATAGGGGGAAAAAATAAAGAGCGAGCCCCCAGCCAATTAGTTGTCATAGTGAAATAAGCAACTATTTGCTCATAATGTGCAAAATGCAAGTAGGTAAATCATCTGAAATTGTATGCCGCAAATAAAATAATTTTAAAAAATGAATAATTTTCTTAAATTCAAGGTTAAGGAAATGGAACTAGTACCTCATTTTTTACTTGGATCTAAAACTTCCTTTCATCCAATCTTTATCAACTATTATTGGGCAGGGATGCAAGGATCTAAATAAGAAACCAAGGTGATAACAGAAATGCTAAAAAACGTATTCTTTACTAAGGACTGAAGTGTGTTTTTTCTAGGCAAATGAACATGGATTACAAAAACACACTTGTTGTAAAGTAGACAAGGACTGCAAATAAATAAAAAAAGTTCATTGCCTTAAGGCAAGAGTCATGCATTAAAGACTCTATAAAGAGGATGATGGATACCAACCATCCATCATATAACAGAAGGAGGTTTCAACTACATCCTGTGGCAACACAACAGTCTGAAAATAGGCAGATACATGTGGGTGGGTGGCAGTGTGGGGGGGGGGGGAGAATGATTTGAACTGTCTGGCTTTAGAATCTAACCACCTTGCTCAAGCTGTAGAGAAAAAAACCGTGTTGAATGATTCCCGAGGTTATGTCCCTCCACTGGGGCCAGGCAGTGGAAGAACAGAGCCAGTTCTTTTCAGGAAGAAAAAAACCCAAAAACACCTTATTACTGGAAAACTGCTCTGTGCAACACTTGGTCAGTTTTTCTTCCCAGATTTTAATGTTGGAGTATTCAGTTCTACATGTGGAAAACCAGTAGGAAGGACAGAACACAAGAAGCTCCCTATAGCCATACTAACCAGAAACCAATGCTTTTATGAACAGCTTTTAGGCTCACCTTCCGAGCTTGTCTCACACACACACACACCCCTAGCAATTTTACCTAAATGTAGAAAATGTCTGTTTCTTCTCCATACAAGGCATACTGGGCACTTTTTTGATTTTCACAGTCTGAAATACTACTTGAGGCTGATTCTTTGGCACTGCTGGGGTTGGAATATCCACAGATACATACTGTAAAAGCTGTGGAAAATTTTCCCGGCGCTGGACAAAACCCTGATTTAGCAAATTCAAGATACAAGAGAGGACATCCGCACTGCTGCAGGCATTTCCCAAGAAGTCTGAAGGTGATCCACGCCTCTGTTTGCGGCAGGCATCGATTACCTGGAAGAGGCAAAAAGAATGAATGGAATTACAGGTAATCCTGTAAGAGCCTCGGTGGCGCACTTAATTAGTGCTCTGGTTAAGTGCTCAGCTTAGTTCCAGATGCCTGCAATTAGTCTTGGTTCAAATCTCACCAGGCTCAAGGTTCACTCAGCCTTCCATCCTTTCGGGATAGGTAAACTGAGGACCCAGATTGTTGGGGGCAATAAGCTGACTTTGTAAAAATGCCGCTTGGGGAGGGGGCAAAAACCCCCAAATAAGCAAGCATGTACAAGGAATGAAGGAATTTGCTAAGCACATTAAGTTGTGCTTGAAATTGTAAGCCACCCTGAGTCTCCGGAGAAGGGCGGGATATAAGTGGAAATTTAAAAAATAATAAATTCCTTGGATGTGCTTTTTTGTTGTTGTAAAGAATCAAATGCACTGATGGCATTGTATAAATACTTGTGTAATTAATTACAGGAGGCTCTGCGCACAGTCACTCATGCTTTGGTCACCTCCTATGTGGATTACTGCAATGCACTGTACATGGAGCTGCCCTTGAAGAACATAGAAAAGTTGAAATTGCTCCAGAATGCAGCAACATGAGCTATTATGGGCATCTTCTGATATACTGATGTGATACCTTTGCTTCACATACTGCATTGACTCTCAGTAGATTTCTGGGTGCAATTCAAGATTCTGCTTATCACTTACCAAGTCTTGCAGACTTGAATGGAATGAGCCAGGCTATTTGAGAGACCGTGTCTTTCCATTTGCCTCTATTTACCCCATCAAGAAGGACATACTCCAAATCCTGTCAAATTAAAGAATGCTATCTCACAGGACTCAGGAAGCAAGCCTTCTCTGTCATGGCATCTGCCCTTTACCTTCTGAGGTCAAATTGGCCCCAACTCTGCTAGCTCAGTTCAGAAAGCACTTAAGACCAGGCTGTTGGTCCATAGGGTCAAATGGGGGGTCAGGAGGGTGATGGAGCCTGCATGGTTTGTTTCATTCTAGAGGTATTACTCTTCCATTAATTTGTCATTCTTTTGTTTTGATGGTGTGGTTTGTTTGGGTATTGTTATTTACACTGTTGTTTCTAAACTTCGTTCTCCACCCAGAGTTGCTTCGATGGGGTGGGCACCCATATAAATTGAATGACATAAATAATAGATTATGTTTTATGACTGGGCTTTTAAATTAGAAAATGTTTGTGACATCTTTTTACTGGAATAGCTGTTAAAGCAGCCTTTCTACAGTAATAATGTTAAGAATCTATTCATACACAGGTCATATATTATGAGATTAAGACCCACAGATTATTGACTGATGTTTTTCAGGATTCTTGCCTCATATATGGTTGCAGTTATATGTGCGTTGAAAATATATGAGGAAGAAACGAATTTTAACGTCAATAGATTTTCAGTGAGAGAAATTGTGCAGCATTTCTGTCTGATGCCAGCAGATGATGCTGCAGCCTGTAGGAAGAATTTGTACAATTGTGAGGAATAAAGATTTCTCCATACTGAGATCAAACCAAATACTAGATAATTGAAGCATCTGTCTCATCCAGGGAGGATGTCAGTGCTCAAATCTCAGCGATGGAATTAGGAGTTCTCCAAAGAGGGGCATTTTCATTATCTCACTAATCTCTTCTTTGATGACCTGCCAGACTTTCTTGGAAGAGAGTGACACAGGGAATTACCAAGACAGAATCATCCATCTCACTGGACAGTCATAGGGGGAGGCGGAAGGGATGGAAATAATTGGAATTCACTCTCGGGCCATAACCTTCACTGCCTATCAGTCAGGCGGGGCGGTATATAGACGGTGTTGGATTAATGCTGAATGAAAGCACTCTCCCTGTGGATTTGGAAGAGCCTATATGGCTGAAGCAGTATTTTTCCTTCCAACCCTCCACCTACACAAGACGGACTGCAGCATGCTATGGCCCCGGCTTCACTGATCTGTAATGCTACCGGAGAGAGGGGCAGAAGGTCATCCACTGGGATTGTGAAGTCTTCATGATTCCACGAGATGGTTCATGCCCAGGTGAGCATTCTTTCCGGACGTCCATTCAGTACTCCAGGATAAATTCCTGGAAATAGCTTATTCTGGCTTTAAAATGTGGATGCTTGGAGGGGGAGCAGCAGGAAAGAGACAACAGGAGAGCAGAGGATTTAAAAGTGAAACAAAGAAGTAACTGATGTTTACTGATTCAAAATTTAATTGAAAATGCAGGGTAAGAGGCTTGGAGAGGGGTAGACGTTTGCTATTTTTATTGCTAATATCATTTTCATCATCATCATCATTATTAGTATTAGATCCCTTGTCGTTTCCAATGCACAGTCAGCTCTACCAGCAGCATTTGTTCTATTAACATAACAGATATGGAGACAGAAGAAGAGCAGAGAAGAGAGCAGAATAACTATGCTGTGATTTTCAGCCCACCGAGAGAGTGGGAAGAGAGACGTTTGGGTACACTGAGAATGTAGGATGATTTGTGCCTGTGATGAAGCACGCTGGCTATGCTCTCGTGTGGTGGAGGAGGCAGAGCAGCTGTCCTGATCTATTAACAGTATTTGTCTCACTGCAGCAGGGGAGCTATGGCTTCGTGTTCTAGATAGCTTTTTCTTCTTCTTCTTCTTCTTCTTCTTCTTTTTTTTACTTTGTTTCTATTCAAAGACAGCTCAAAGGATTCTCATAAGGCAAAAGTGGTCCAAAGTTTTAAAACAAAGTTTCTGGATTTTATATTCAACTGTGTTGTCCCCGAAAGCTCTTGAATCCACTGACCAGAGTTTTTAAGGGCTAAATGTGCATATGGTAACCATGACCGATGAAGGTCATAGAGTGTTAAAGATCTGTATCACCCAGCATTCTGTCTAAAACAGGAGCTACCTATAGAAACTTAACAGAAGGAACAGAAGTTTGCAATAATCACCCAATCAATTGATTTTCTATAGCATTTTAAAAATCAACAGTTTATTAGGTGGCTCAGTTCCCAGCAGTTGTGTGTGTAATTCATTGATGCTGCTGGTTGCTCTTTATAATCTTTTTAGCCAGTGCTATTATAGCATTCCACAACTAAATTACAAAAAATGCTTATCAAGCTATGTCTATTTTTTCCTCAGAATGTGGATTTAGATCAGAGACATTTTGGGTTTCTCAGCAACCCCGTTTGCAGTCCTTTGATGATTTAATATTATTCTCAGTACTAGTTTTAATCCCCGTTTGGTGGGTGTCTGTTAAGGTAGAAGTACTAGGACTACTTTCCGTTGGCACTCAACCAAAATGGAATTTCAAAGAAATAAACAAGTTTTAATTAGCTCCTGCCCAACCCATGTCTGTTCTGAGTTTCTACCTGTCAAGAAAACAAAAACTACCTTAGACTTCCTAAATGCTGTGTTGCACAGATGTATTGGGTGCTTTGAATCCCATCCAGCATTGTTAATAGACGATGACAAATGGAAGCTATCAAGTTTGGAATATTAGACTACTGATCTGTCTAGGTCAGAATTGTTTAACATGGTTGATTTTAGGTCACAAATTTCAGACAAAAATCTCTCCCTGGACTATTTGGAGATGTAAGGACTGAATTGAGAACTTTTATTAGTTAATCATAGTTCTGTAGCCCTCTTCCAAGTATTGGGAATACTTATGTTATCTTTGGAGCCTCTGATAAAGAGGTGAAATTTGCCTAGTTCTGTCTCCACATCTTCCACAAAACCATTAATGAAACCATGAAATTACTTAAATCTGTTTTGGTGTACACTTAAATGCAAGGGCAAGGACAATGAATTTTAGGGCAGAAGATTCTGATAAACTTTATTTAAAAAGGGGGGGGGAGGCAAGCCTAGTTTATATTTAATGTAATTGTAATGTAATGTAATTATATTGGGATATGAAAAATGAAAAGTGTACTGCATATTCATTTGTGCACTGATGCTATGTGTGAGGATAAAAGCTTGAACATTCTGTCTTTTAAAACCTTTCATTAGTCTCTTAACTATTTTGCTATATTTCCTAAGGATACTACCCTATACTATAGTCTTTCTATTCTGTTTGTTCAGAATTTCTAAAATTAGCTGAAATATGTTGATGTATATTTCAATATATTTCACTCAATTCTACTGGCAAAGTTTCTTTTTCTCCAAAACTGTTACTTTCAGGTCATAATAGAACATCCTGTGAGGCTAAAATGGTCTATCATTACTTTGTCATCACTTTGAGTTCTGTTTACAAATTTGTGTCCATTCTTTTGCACAAACACTGGCCTATCTTATGTAGTATCTAGAGAGCATCACTTGTAAATGAGGGATATATCACACAAGAGGCACAGGTTTTCCAGGGTGGTAAATACCATAGATTCTTATAGAAGCTTGGATAAATCATTTTCTAGAAGGTGGTTTGCTCTATAGTGTAATTTTGTTATATTAGCAAAGATCTGATGAAATTGAGGTTTGAAAGTACAAATGGCATTGGTGATTATTTTTTGCTTGTTGTAAGGGATGCTGCTGATTCGATAGTTGAGTAATTTCCTTGAGAGCCTATAATATGATATTTGGGTTTCTGCAATATATAGACTGTAAGGAGCGCTTTACATCCTGTCCTTTACTAATGACATCATGTTATATTCCCTGTAAATAGATCTGGGATAAGTTATAATTCAGCAAATGAGGACAATCCAAGCTCAACGCTTCATAAATGAAGGGTTTTTTTCTAGAATGATCCAATGCTCATTGTCCCAAAATAATAGTAATGAGGACAGGCTTCACATTGCTTCAGTGATGATTGGGTAATGCTATGAGAAATTTATAAGTCACTCCTGAGGAAATGACTAGATGGAACAGCTGGCATAGATGAAGTCATTGAGAAATAATATATTAGATTATTGGTCTATTCCAGGGGTCAGCAATCCACGGCTCTGGAGCCGCATATGACTCTTTCATCCCTCTGCTGCAGCTCCCTGTCGCTGGTTGGTGCCAAAATTTTGAGAGGGCTTCTGTTGGGGGGGGGGGAGCATGGCATGCCAGGAGGAGACTCTATGGCAAAGGGCAGGTTTTCTGATCGGCTCCACAATTGATAGGGCTTTTGGTTAGGACAAGTAGAGGAAAAAGACACTGCATTAGGAGAAGACTCTATGGTGGGTGAACCGGACTTCCAGTTGGCTCCAAAATTGAACGAAGGGCTTCTGGTTAGGACCTTTGTGGCTATTTGACGGTTTAAGGTTGCCAACCCCTGGTCTACTCAGAGTAAGGATGTTTTTTTTTGTTTTGTTTTTAATCCCATTTATATCCCGCCCTTCTCCGGAGACTCAGGGCGGCTTACAATTAAGCACAAGCC
>JANHFM010002856.1:284074-296611 GCA_032468115.1 Grayia smithii
TTCTATTCTATTCTATTCTATTCTATTCTATTCTATTCTATTCTATTCTATTCTATTCTATTCTATTCTATTCTAGTACTGTTCTGGGCCTGAAGGAGGAATCTCTTTTAAGTTATTTTTTATTAACTAAATGGGGAAAAAAAACCCAATGAAAAAACATATGAAATTATAAAAGAAGAAAAAAACTTAATCAAAGAAACAAAAACAGACAGGCCATGGATAATTGCCCAGTGACCCTCTTTAAGGTGAGCCTCCTCCTCCTGGGGAAGAAGGTGATTGAGGTCCATCTGAAGGGGCGCTTTGAGGAATTTGTGGATTTTCTGGAAGACAAAACCGCTCGACTGCATTCCCAGTTAGATACCGGCATGGTTGCTGGTCCGGTGGAGGCCCCTGAGGCAGGTTCTCGCCCTGTTATCTGGGAACAGTTTGACCCTGTTGCTCCCAAGAAAGTGGACAGGATTCTAGGGAGTACGCACACAAGCACCTGTGTTTTAGACCCATGTCCATCCTGGCTTGTGAAAGCTTCCCAGGACAGGTGGGTGGACTCTGGCAGTGATTAATGCTTCCCTACAGGAGGGGGTGGTGCCCCAGCACTTTAAGAAGGCTGTGGTCCACCCTCTTCTTAAGAAGCCATCACTGGACTCCACCCGATTGATAATTACTGACCTGTCTCTAATCTTCCCTTTTTGGGGAAGGTTGTTGAGAAGGTGGTCGCTTGGCAGCTCCAGAGGTTTCTGGATGAAATGGATTATCTTGACCCCTACCAATCAGGATTCAGGCCTATATTTGGGGCAGAAATGGCATTGGTTGCACTTTTGGATGATCTCTGGCGGGAGTGGGATGGGAGTAGTGCATCCATCCTTGCTCTTGGTGGCTTTCAATACCATCAACCATGGTATTCTCCTGGAGCGGCTTTGGGGCCTGGGAGTGGGAGACCTTGTGCTATCCTGGTTCACTTTCTTCCTCTTCAGCCACTTTAAGTCAGTGTTTATAGGAGGAGAGAGATCCAGCTCTCGCCCACTGCTTTATGGGGTTCTGCAGGGCTCAGTACTCTCTTTGCTTCTGTTCAACAGTTATATGAAGCCACTGGGTGAGATCATCCCTCACCGTGGATTGAGGTATCACCAATACGCTGATGATACTCAGTTGTACGTTTCGGCCTGTGGTGATGCCATGCCCTCCCTCTTGCAGTGTCTAGAAACTGTTAGGGGCTGGATGGGGAGCAACAGGTTGAAACTAAACCCTTGCAAGACCAAGTGTCCCTGGGTTTGGGTTTCATTGGCTCAGGGAGAATTGCCACTTTTGGTCTTGGATGGAATGGCACTACCCCAAACAGACCCTTTGTGTAATCTAGGGGTTTTCCTGGACTCACAACTCCTGCTTAAAGAGCAGGTGGCAGTCATGGCCAGGAGGGCCTTTGCGCAACTGCGGGTTGTGCATCAGTTATGCCCTTTTCTGGACCAACAATCCCTACTCACAGTCATTCATGCCCTAGTCACTTCCCATCTTAACTATTGCAACTATTGCAAGGACCGTCTCTTGCTAGTCACATCTACCCAACCCATCAGAGCGGGGAGGCAGGGAATGTTGCAGGTCTCATCCCTGAGGGAGATATACCTGGTGGAACCCAGAAGAAAGTGGCTCCCTCTCTCTGGAACAAAATTCCTCCAGAGATTAGAATGTCCCCACTCTAATACTCTTCTGGAAGGCGCTGAAGACCTAGCTCTGTCAGCAGACCTGGGGAACCCAGAGCGGGATGGAGCCCATTAACCAGTTCGTGTGATCTGCTGTCACCGGGGGTGGGGGTGGGAGGTGAGGAGTGATTTTATTATAATGCACAATATTAATTTATTTGATCTTTTTGTTAGGTTTTATTATTGTTTTAAATGTGGTTTTATATTTTCTGTAAGCCGCCTTGAGTCACCATAGGTGAATAGGTGGCAATATAAATTCAATAAGTAAATAAATAAATAAATAAATAAATAAATAAATAAATAAATAAATAAATAAATAATATTTACAGACAAATATCAATAAATGGAAGTCATAATACAATGCAATCACCCATACCTAATCTATGTTAATCAATTCTGTAAATATTCACTAAATATTTGGAACCATACATTTATCTTTGTGATGTTGAACAGTAAGCTTTATGGTTATGCAGATAGTCCTGGGCTTACAACCACAACTGGGACTAGAATTTCCATTGCTAAGCAAGGCAATTGCTAAGTGAGTCACACCTGGTTTCACAATCTTTTTTCGCCACCATTATTAAACAAATCACTGCAGTTGAACTAGGAAGGAATTTGCTGAGCACATTGAGTTGTGCTTGAAATTGTAAGCCGCCCTGAGTCTCTGGAGAAGGGCGGGATATAAGTGGAAAAAAAAAATCCTGGGTTATGACCACTCATTTAGTGACATTCAAAGTTATGATGGCCCTGAACCAGGACGACTGATCACAAACTGCAGCCGTTGCAATGTTCCCATGGTCAAGTGATAGAGAATTAGGTGCTTGGCAACCAGCTCACAATTATAATTGCAGCATCCTGTGGTCACATGATCCGCCATTTCCAACTGACCCTGCTGGCTCCCCACAAGCAAAGTTGAGGGGAAACTGGCAGGAGATTGTAAGTTGCTCTCACCACTTTTTCGCCTGCCCACTAGCAGTCCATAGTACACCTACCCTTGGCACCCATTTGGCCTCCTACAGCACCCACCCAGGCTCTTCAGCACCTACCCGCAGCACCTGCCCACAGCCCCTACTCCCTGGCTTGCTTGTCCAGGATTCCCACCTCTTCCCGTGTTGCGATCACATGAGGTCCTTGGTTAACATCCTGCGTGGGCCCGGGGTTACACTGGCAACAGGAATTGCTGCCATTGCCATCACTAAGCAACGTCATGTGACACTGCACTTTATAACCATATCACTTAGCAATGGAAATTCCAATCTCAGTTGCCGGTTATAGTGTTTCTTTTGATTACCAGCTTGGATGACTAAAAGGGTGGAATCCTTGTAATTTATACCTTGAATACCAGGCTGTCGATATGTATCTCTTTCTCCTCCTTCAGGATCTGGTTGAGACAGCAGCAAATGAAGTTCCTTTTTTCCTCCACAGCATGACATGCTTTTTCTTCCACATTCAGGTACATCGGTTTGGGCAAGAGGCACAGGCGCTGACCAGACACATGACCTAGTACCTCCTCATTCAGTCTTAAAATACCTAGCAAAAAAGAGTCAGCCTTAGAGGACCAGAAAAGTGGGCCTTTCTAAATTAAGGGGCCTCTGACATACCTAGCCAGAAATCTCTCGTTGTTTTATAACTGAAGCTGGTAAACCAAGAGCTCCACGGGAGCAGCCCAAAGTCAAGATTTCCACCCAACATACTAGAGTTAATTTTCCAAAAGGACAAAATCCTCACTCTCTTACAGAATATTCCTCCCCACTTACTCTGCCTCTGGGAGAGGATCCCATTCTCCTTTATCAGGGGTTTCAGTGCGTGGCCTAGGAAGACACAGGAGAGACCTGTGACTTCTAATAGTGTCTCCACAGAAACTTCCTGAAACCAATAGAAGAAAAAATAGTTGAATATGCAGAAAGAGATAGGAAAATGCTGTGACATGTAGTCTTTAAACCCATTCTGAGAGAGCTTATAAATGCAATGAAATGCCTACTTGATTAGGCTGATTAGTGCAGTAAACTACAGACAAGAGGAAGGGATCCTGGCAAAAGGATTCCCAACACAGCACACACACAATCAATTCAGCCTCACCAAGATTTCAAAAAATAATATCCAATTCAGATTAACACTTTTAAACCTCAAACTGCAGATCATGCCGAGATTGTTAAGATTGTAGGACACTTCAGGATTCTTAATTGTCTCAGACTAGACAAACTCATTAAAATTGGTTTTATGAATCTAAACGTTTTCAATTAATTTGGGGAGCAGCTATAAAATAAGATAGAAGCCTGAATCAAGCAAACCATCTGGCCAAATACAAGTTACTTCTCACCATAAGGGACAGAACTTCCTTCTTTTATAAAAAGGAGAAACTACATTTATTTGCATAATATAGAAATTCCTCAAATTGGAGTATATCCGAAGTCAATTTACAACTGCCTCCTTTGTGTGTGTAACTCCTGGTGGCTGCTTGCACTAGTCCCTTGCAGTTTTCTTGGCAACATTTTTCTTGGCAACATCTTCCTACAGCTGAGAGGGGTTGACTGGCCCAAGGTCAGCCAGGCGATTTCACATATTTGCAATTCATTTCTATACTCATATTGTGGTGCACACATTTCTCCTTGGTTTGGGAAAAGCTGCATAAAACATTTTTCCCCACACCTGCAAAGTGAGAAATTATAAGGAACATTGGTCAGGACCTGAGCACTGTTGAAACACAGAAGAATGTACATTTGCAGGGTGGACACCTGCAGGATGCAGCCTTGGTAATCCAGCTCTGCATGGCCCAACCAAGTCCACTGTAAGCGTGGTGGCTTTGTATGTTCCAACCCAAAGCAGCTCTGACCTGCAAGAGAAGAAGGGATCAGTAACCAACATACACCAGCAATATCAATCTCCTGCATACTGAAATGGTTCATCAAGAATAGAAGCCTAATCATTGTAATGTCTATGGAGATTCTCAGTCAACCAGGTCATGCTTGTCCCAAAGGTGCTTTTTCAAGAGACAACTCAACTTTCTGGTTTTTTCTTTGAAGACATTTTGTTCTCTTCCAAGAAGCTTCTTCAGCTCTGGGAGAACTGAAGAAGCTTCTTGGATGTTCTTGAAGAAGTACTGAAGAGAGCTGAAGAAGCGTCTTGGATGAGAAGCGAAATATCTTCAAAGAAAGACCAGAAAGACCAGTTGCCTCTTGAAAAAGCATCTTTGGGACAATCATTATAATATTTCATCTCAATGTTACATTTAAATAGTTTCATAATGGCTGGGCAATTTCATCCACATGTGCAGCTTTCAGGTAATCAAAGAGCTAGTTCAGTTCCCAACCTTTTGATTCAATTGGAACATTCAGAATGTTGAGTCTATGTTATAAACGCTCTCACAACATGGAAAGTAAAGCACTAAATTACAGCCATCCTCCATTTGATCTTCTAAGAATAGTAGACTTCTACTACATGGCATATTATATTGTATGACCCAGAGATATAGTTTGAAATAAAGGCTACATAATATACGGTGAAACTCAAAAGTACAAAAATGTTTGATTCTTAAATAGGCAGATTCTGAAAAATCACAAGGCTGTTAAGAAAGAGTGAATAGATACTGGGATTGTCGTTTTCGCCTATATAAAGTTGTCTTTTCTCTCATTTTTGGGTAAAGTGATATTGATTTGCTTACTATCACTAAGTCAAAAAGAAAAAGAAGGGACCGAACAAAATTTGGGCTGAGGATAGTTCCATACTCACTCTGGAGGTAGAAATCTGCAAACTTCCTCAGGTGTTGACTGAGGGACGAGGGGAAAAACCTGATAGGGTCTTTCAGGTAGCACAATGGAGGGATGGTCCAGCAGAAGGGAGACAAGAGCAATATCTTCACCTCTGCTTCTTCCTCCTGTGAGAATGACTTCTGCATCATCTGGGAGCAAAACATATCTAGTATCAGGTTTATAGCTTCTGAGGGACAGCAGAACATTCTAGTAATTTATAACTGGAAAAAAAGATGTGAGAGGGGAAAAATGCCTTGACTTTGGAGGCTTTAACCCTAGAATAAGCACTCCTATCCAGCTCACCTCTCCCTCTCCCTCTTCTTTCAATCTTCCTTGCTGATCAACTTCCAGAAAATGTTTGTCAAGCTGCTGAAGCTGAAAAAGGTGAAACTTCTGCTGCTGGTGCTCCAGCTCACTCAAGTTCTTCAGCATCTGCTGAGGGTAACGGCTGGGGAAGCAGTGTCCAATTTGCTCTACCACGGCGGACTCCAGCCATGTATTGCCCAGAGACAGAAGACGTTCTCCTAGATAATATCTGAAGAGACAAGGAAATCTGGATGAAATTAAAAAACAACAACAGAGCTCTCCCATCAGCCTACACTCATTCCCATGCCTCCACTGACACCCTGCTTCTGAGATATAGGTCTATGGAGATTCTCAGTCATCCAGGTCATGGTTGTCCCAAAGGTGCTTTTTCAGGAGGCAACTGGACATTTTTCTTTGAAGATGTTTTGCTTCTCATCCAAGAAGCTTCTTCAGTTCTGTCTGGATGGTGGGGAATGAAAATATTTATATTCCTTGCAGACAGCTGATCATTTGCATTCTTTTAGAGAGTCATTGAAGCCACTTGGAGGTTGAGTGGCCTCAACAATGCTCTAAAAGAATGCAAATGACCTTGCTATCTGCAAGGAATAAAAATCTTTTCATTCCCCACCATCCAGTCAGACCTGAAGAAGTTTCTTGGATGAGAAGTGAAATGTCTTCAAAGAAAAAAACAAAGTCCAGTTGTCTCTTGAAAAAGCACCATTGGGATAGGCCTATCAGACTGATCTGCCATCTAGCCCCATTATCCCTCAGAACAAAATCTAGTACCACACTTGTATTTTTGAGGATGGTTTCATGCAGACTAAAGTGCTTAACCACTACAGTCCAAGAACTTGCAGCATGAGATCTGTCTCCTTTGTTTGCAGGTGCAGCAAACTCTCATTTTCTTTCCTTTCCCTCACCGATAGAAATGTTCAAAAATGTTGGCCAATTCCAATTCTGCCAGGAAACTGATGGGCTCAAGGCTCTGTTGCAGATGCTGCACATTCTCTGTGTTAGTTGAGTCCGTCCAGCTGTCTCGGATCCATTGGTCAATGTATTGGGCAAACTTCTCGCTCACCTAAAGTCATAGAAAAGGAGGTGCCAAGTGTTGGTCGCTAAGTGATGTACATGTTAAACAAGTCACATATGACTAGACCCAATTTTCCAACCATTTTTATCAGTCATTAAGCAAATCATATGGTCGTTAAGTGAATCATGCAGTCATCAATTCTGGCTTGCCCAATTGGCTTTGTCCATTGGAAACAGGCTGGAAAGATAGCCAATTGTGATCATTTGATTGCAAGATGCTGAAATCATAAGTTGTCAAGCACCCAAATTGTGATCATGTGACCAGGGGGCTGGTGCCATGGTTGTAACTTCATGGATGGGTTGTAAGTGACTTTTTCAAGGCAGACCACTTTGTACCATCATTAAATGAACAGGTTATATCGAGAATTACCATAGTTTCCTTTGTGTCACATTAAAAGTTACAATTTAATTATGACAAAAAAACAGCACCTGTATCATTTTATTTGTAGGCATGTATTAGTCAAACCAATATAGAAAAAAACTTCAAGAAAAAGCATTTTGTCACATAATTCTTAAAAGCAGTATCTGACAGCTAATTTTACAGAACATACCCTACATTGGGCATAACTCTGATATCTTGTATCAGTGGAACTCAGAGCAAGGAAGCCTTTAAAATGTGGTTTGTTAAAAGTACAAAAATGTTTGATTCTTAAATAGGCAGGTTCTGAAAAATCACAGAAGGCTGTTAAGAAAGATAGTGAATAAATACTGGGATTGTCATTTTCACCTATATAAAGTCGTCTCAGGAAAAAAATTAAACTAATAAATATTTTAATATAAGAATTTGAGAGAAAATGATGTTATCTCAAGCTATCCATTCGTAAAGGTTTGTCAAGGATGAGATATGAACAGTTTAGTCATTGTAAGATTGGGAAGACTGTAAAATAGAAAGTTTTCTGAAGCTACCTTGCTTTCCTAAATGAGCAGCTCAACTACCTCTTATTCGTGTGTGGTTTAGAGTTACAGTAAATAATTTATATTCCTTATAAAAAAACCATACTGGTTACAGTATATACGAACATGGTACATTCAAAAGAAACGTTATACATTTCTGAAATTATTTTTCTGGTTTTAACATATAATAGAATTGTGTTTCAGTCAATCATCCTGTCTCACAGTATATTTTAAAGGTAAACAGTTGTATTTAAGGTGATAGAGATCCACAGCTGTTCAGGAAGGTTTGACAGTATATTTAAAATCCAAAATATACCCTGTAATTCTTTTCAGGGAGCAGATCTGGCCTTGGGCCTCAGGTTCCCTACCTCCATTCTAGGGAGACATCTTAGTTCTCAACCATCCAGATCCATCCCTTACTCACATGAGAAGCTGACAAGAAGGGCAGCTGTACCAAGCCTTCAGAGAAGCCATCGTGCAAGGCCAACAAGAAGGACATCTTTTGCCCAAACAACTCCTCCATGGCAGTACGGAGGTGCTGGTAGATGCTACGGTATCGCTCCACAAAGTCAGGAGCCTGCCAAAAGGACTTCAAGAACTGTTTCACCTGGAACCGAAACATATGTAGTATTTTAAAATCATAACCTTTCTATTCGGTTCAGTGGAACCAAACTCAAGATAGCCTTTTGCAGTGCCAAATCCTTTTTTCACGCAAGACCGATTTTTTTTACAGCTGACTGCTGTTCTGGAATGTTTTACCAACATGTCTAATTTTCTATCTTTCTATAAACCCAAAGGCGTAAGGAATGCACTGGTTTTTCATTTCACTACAAAAATATAACCACCTAACGTAGTGGACAACAGAGCCTAAAGCAGACACATACTTTTCCTCTGAGAATTTGGTGTCCAACTGGTCTTTCTTAGTCTCTGGATCCTGATGTAGAGCCCTAAGAACTCCACTTTCAACACTCACATGCACTATAAATAAACATGAAATATACATCAATTGCTTGACTGTAAAGCCCAGTTTGCATCAGCAGACGCAAAAGCCCTGTCCTTCATGATACATAAGAGTCACACTCTATGAGACCACACTTGGAAAGGCCACACTTGCAATACTGCATCCAGTTTTGGTCAACACAATGTAAAAAAGATATTGAGACTCTAGAAAAAATGCAGAGAAGAGCAACAAAGATGATTAGGGGACTGGAGGCTAAAATATATAAAGAACGGTTGCAGGAACTGGGTATGTCTAGTTTGAAAAGAAGGACTAGGGATGACATGATAGTAGTGTTCCAATATTTAAGGGGCCACCACAAAGAAGAAGGGCTCAACTTATTTTCCACAGCACCTGAAGGCAGGACAAGAAGCAATGGATAGACACTAATCAAGGAGAGAAGCAATCTAGAACTAAGGAGAATTTTCCTGACAGAACAATTAACGAACTTGTGGAACAACTTGCCTCCAGAAGTTGTGAATGCTCCAATACTGGAAGTTTTAAAGAAGCGATTGGACCACCATTTATCTGAAATGGTATAGGGCTTCCTGTCTGAGCAGAGGATTGGATTAGAAGACCTCCAAGGTCCCTGCCAACTCTGTTATTTTGCTCTGTTCTGTTCTTGTTGCTGAACATCATCTTTCAGCCACCCTTACCTGCTGCTGCACAACATCTTTCCAGCACTCTGTGATGCTTATTAAACTGCTGGGTTTTTTCATGGTGACCTTTAGACTTGCTGATCTGAACTCCTTATACTTGGTGTTCTTCCTATCTGCAAAAGGAAAGTTATACAGCATTTAGGAAGGCTTCTGGGACAGAGAAGCAATAGAGAGCCAAGTAACACACTCCAATTTTCTGAGTCCTTTAAAGTTTTCCTCTGATCAAGAATGACTTGTTTCCATCCCACCACAGTCCTTCTCTACTCTATTCTGCTGCCTGTTCTTATTTTGCCAGTATGACCGTACAACATACTCATGGAATTCTCATCTTTGTCATCATCCCTCTCTTAGCTTTGTGTGGATCATCTGCCCATTTTATACTTTTATTTGTTCCCTGGAAAAGGACTCACTGCATTGAATAGGATACGTTGGTTCTTCGGGTTCAGGGTCACTGGGATCTACATGTACCAGCAGATGGCTCAGACGCCGAACACGGGAATTAAAGGAAATATTCCGGCTTGTGGCTGCCTCCAGGTTTTCCAAGTATTGGCTTAGGAGCCAAGACAGGGGGCTGGTACCATTAGCGCCTGGAAAAACAGGGTGGGGGAGAGAACAATCCATAAGATTGCTGAGAAAGAGGAAGAGCAAAGGCTGCCAAGACTTGTGAGAGGAGAGGGAGCCCATACCTGGAAAAGTGATTCTCTGCACCAAGGGACTGATCAGGGCCTCCCAACAGGTCTTGCCTAGAACCTGGGCAGCCTCATCATCAGGAAGGAAGCGATCAGCAAATAGTTCCTCATGACACAAGGCACTGTTCAACCTGCATTCAGAAAAGGGCGCAGACTGAGCTTTTTATTTTGTGGGGAAAACAACAACCAAGAATGGGTACATAGAGATTCAGTAAAGCAGGTAAATGGGGAGGATGGAGTTTGGACAATATGATGGATATTAATAAACAGGATAAGGAAAGGAAAAGTTATCCTGAAAATGTTCTCCCACTAGTCACTTCTGTCAGTTTCTATGACAGAAATTTGAAGAGACCACAAACATCTGAAGTTATAGAAGGATATGGCAGACACATTTCTACAAACACATTTTAGCACATCCCAATGTATCTGAATATCCCCAAGAGGCTGGTCAAATAAACATTCAAGGCCATAGAAAGTTTGTGATCTAGGAAATGTGCTCTGAGAAAGACTCTTTGCTGACTACCATCACCACCCCCAGACCAACTCCCCACTTCCTAAGGACAAAAGCCTTCCATTAGGAAAGGCCTCACCTGTTAAAAAGTTGCAGCAACTGCATCTGGTCTGCTGAAATTTCTTGACACCAAGTGTGTGCTTTGGTAGCGTAGAAGAGGTGTGTGCGCTGGCACAACTGCTCCCTGAAGATGGGCCAGAAGGTGGGCTTGGGGCCCATCACTTCGATGCCACGCACACGTGTGTCAATGCCACCCTGTAGAAAACACATGGTAATGCTCTAAATCAGATTTCCAACCTGGTATACTCCTCGTGCATCGTGTCTGCTTCCTTCCCAACTAGACAGTTGTTCTCACTGTTGGAACAGAAGGAAAGCACACCTACCTACCTGCTGGCAACGCTTAATCTTGATCTGTATGATAGGCCAGAAGCGGGTCATGTTCTCCAACAGGATCACTCTGGTAGATAAAGGTGGGACATTTACCTTTGTGGAGAAAAGAGAAAGAATATCAACTATGTTACTGAAACTTTGATGATGATATGGTGAAAATTCTTATTCTTCAGGTAGAAAAGAAGGAATCCAACTCCTGACTGACTGAAATGGTATGAACAAAATGTCCATTCACAAAAGCCTTTAACAAACAGACCTTTCAGAGTAAAAACAAAAAGTCACTTTCTTTGACAGAAATTTGAAGAGACCACAAAAACCTGAGGTTGTAGAATGATATGGCATCAGGGACATTTCTACAAACAATGTTTTGAGCATGTCCCAATGTATCTGAATATCCCCAAGAGGCTGGTTAAATAAAAATTCAAGGCCACAGAAATGCAAACTGACTGATCATCAATTCTATTTAAATGAATTACATCTGAAGTTAAATGAGCAGTGACACTGATAAGTTTATTGAAGATATCAAATTATTTTATAGAAAGGAACAGAACTCCAAACTCCAGTCTCTTCAATCTTAGAGCACAGATTTTAAAAAAACTAAATGTGATTCCATATGTCAGACTTCACACTAGGATACAGCAGTGAATCCCAGCTCTTCAAACACAAGCTGTTAGTGAACAGGTTGTTTATTTTGGTAGAAGATTCTCCATCTGGATTTGACTAAATTAAAATCTACCCTACAGACTGGAATAAACATTATATACAAAATGATTTGCCTCCTTCAAGGAAATCAGAGCTTATCTACGGTATATCAAAAGTGGGTTTTATTTTGAAAAAGCAACTGGACTGATTTTTCTGAGGGAAAAATGATGACCTGAATGATTGAGAATCTTCATAGCTTATCTATATGATTGCGTTCCAGAGTTTAAACTATAAATGCTTTCCTTGCCCTCACAAATTAAAGGAGATTTGGTTGTGGTATAGCTGGACTTGGGAGACAGCGAAACTGTTTTAAAGACTAGTTCTCTGTATCTGGAAATGGCTGGTTCTTGCTTTCTCTCATCTCATCTTAGCCCTTACATGGTGGGCACAACTGTAGAATGATGGCTGAACGTTCTACCTTTGTATATCACTCAGATACTGATGATATCTGAGTGAGTGGTTAATTCCCAAGAACGACATCATAAGATATTGTGAGCAGTTTAATGGCAACATCAATTCAGCACACATAAAAGCAAATCTTCTGTGCTGGAAATAATCAAAATGGTGACTGTCAATATATAAAGTCTCCCTATAAATGAGTAATCTAACTACCATTAAAAACTGCTCTGACTGTATCCCTCCAGAGGGTGTAACACACAAAGGTTAATTAAAATGATAAATAAACTAGGAAGGGAACAACTTATAAAAAAATAGTAGATTAAGGACAAAAATGGAGACAACAAACACTATATATACTCAAACTCAGGATCAATGTTCTAAATCAGTGTTTCTCAACCTTGGCCGCTGGAAGATGTGTGGACTTCAACTCCCAGAATCCCCCAGCCAGCAGAGCTGGC
>JANHFM010002856.1:324754-334778 GCA_032468115.1 Grayia smithii
TTATTACCTATAAAGCCCTACATGGCTTAGGACCAGGCTATCTTCAAAATCGTCTCCTACCCTGCGTCTCCCTGCGACTGGTAAGATCCCATAGGGTTGGTCTCCTCCGGGTTCCATCAGCTAAACAATGTCGGCTGGCGGGCCCATGGGAAAGAGCCTTCTCTGTGGCTGCTCCAGCTCTCTGGAATCAACTACCTCCCAAGGTCCGGACTGCCTCCACCCTACTGGCCTTCCATAAAGCAATTAAAACTTGGCTTTTCCGGCAGGCATGGGGCCACTGATCTCGCTATTATGTTCCAGCGAAATCCGGCCCAGGCAAGATATGAGCGTTCTTTTTTATTTTTATTGTTTTGAACCCATTTTTAAGCTTTTTGAATTTTATTGTATTATTGTGTTTTGTTTTGAGCTGCCCGGAGTCCTCTGGGAGTTGGGCAGCATATAAATCTAATAAAATAAATAAATAAATAAACAAATCCCTTGCAAACATGGATTTTAAGCCATAAAGAACATTATCACTCATGTTCACCCAGCACACCTTGCCATGTGTTTTTGTAATTCACTCATAACATATACCTGCAAATCAGTGGCACACTCATACAAACATGACTCCATAGAACACCAGAAATGCTCAAGAATTAAATTAGGCTGAACTATCTACCTATTGAGATCAATAGACAAATCAATAGAATTGGATCAATTCTCATGGAGGATTTACAAATCTCTCCAGAAATTCCATTGCATGTTATCTAGAGTTCATAGCTAAAGTCACACACATTATTAATAAGCTATAACCAATACTTGGCAAAGAGACTATTTTGTCAGACATTGGGTGACAGGCTGATACATACAGATAACCACCCAACCTGCAGCAGATTCTCAATGGAACAAGAAATAGCATAACAATGATATTAACAAGGAACAAGATCTGCAACAAATCAAGATATCTATTTTGCTCCCAAAATTATCACAAATCAACTTCACATACATAAGAGACCCCTTCACATGCTCCTCTTCTAGTGTAATATATACCATTATTTGCCCTTCTGGATTCAATATAGGACCAAACAAGCAATGCTTTCCACAAAATAATACTCAGACATCAAGAATCAAAATAGGAACAAAGTAATATTTGGGCATTTCAAACTTCTAGACATTCCATTCCAGATATCAAAGTACTCATTTTGGATACAATACATTTTATCAGCACAATCAAGCAAAAGATTGTTGACTTCACATACAGCAGAAGCAGGGGTGGGTTCCACTTATCTTTAGTACCGGTTCGCAACAAGAGCTCACATGCCCGCTCGCTTATGCACAAATCACCCCATGATAACATTGGGGGGGGTGGGCGGAGCCTCCCACCTGTTTTACTACCGGTTCTAAGAACCGGACAGAACCAGGAGCAACCCATCACTGAACAGAAGGTTTCAGGGCATCTTAAAATGTTTTAACAAACAACGAATTTTTAACGCATAATTAATTGATATAATATTTTTTCCAATGTAACTGGCATCAGCATAACCATCCTTTCTTTTGCCCTCTTTTCCTTGCCCTTCTCCCAGTTAAATCCTACAGTCTAATCACTCCTTTGTATCTGACGAAGTGGGGAAAAAAAACCCTACAGGGACAGAATTGTAGTTCAGAATGTACCTGTGTGATCTCGACCTCCTGACTTTGGTTTGGGAATGGGCTTAATGGTATACTTTGTCCTGCATTTCCACAGAGGAACTCTAGCTACGACAGAGGTAGAAGTATTGATTTCACGGGATGCACCAAGTTGGCTAACCAGATAAAGCGGGCGGAAAGATGCAGGGATCTAGTAAAGGCAAGAAAAGCAAAGAACAGGATATGATGAATGGTAAATTTTTAACTACAGAGGCATAACTGGATATAACATGAATGAAAAGTTTTCATCTTTGTTGTTTAATGTTCTAGAAAACATACCTTCAGATACAGTGACAATTTAGCAGCAAAGTTCTAAAACATTTTGCTATTATATGTTAAATATGAAGCCATTTTTGCAGGTTTCCTGCAAAACACAAGCTGCTTCCTCTAAAAATTAATGGCATATAATAAGCAAGAAATATTCAAAACTAAAAATGTTACAATCAAAATAGATACCTGATTATTAAAACCATTAACAGTAATTATGGTAAGATGTTCACTCTATGTGTTTGAATCAGGAGCATTTATTTTACATTAGAGGAAGAAAGGTATCTGCAAATGACTAGAAATATTTACACACACTGCTAGGTAAACAGTCTCTAAAATATGGATCTCACTGAAAAACTGTGCCTTGAAAGTTAAAGCTTAGTTCCAGCCTTTATATAGCAGAAAAATAATTAAAATGGTATAAAGTCCACTAAGTAATTCTACTGCGAAAGAATAAAAGCAGAATAAAAAGATAGTATTACGTCCCTGTCCCATTTGTTCTCTATCATAGGTGCCTTGCATATGTGAGTTATATTAGAGACATTTGCTTGGAAGAAGAACACTATTATAAAAAGATCCAGAATCCTGGATCCATTTGGCCAAAACATATAATATAATATAATATAATATAATATAATATAATATAATATAATATAATCCATTTGGCCAACACAGCAAAGTAAATATACCTGTGGAAGATGAGAACTTGAAGACAGCAGGAGAGAACCAAAGTTCCGGATCAAGTTTGATATTGCCATTAGGAATAACTACTTGTTTTCTGCTGTAGACAGAAATAAGACAATGACCATTGGAGTTAACACATACATCTTAACCCTTTCATTCATAAGCAAATCTACATCTTCAATTCCTTCCATATACTCATGGTCTTCACGAGATCAGACTACTTTTATTCAGGTCTATCACAATCTTCCTCCTTTCTCTTCGTTTGATACAAAACACATAGGCAGTTGGAACTAGCAGATGGGGTTGTTAATGAATGCATTCCCAAAGAATTGTATTATTAGTGCATAAGCAGGGGAAATATATTTTATATTTGTAATATTCCTGTTTGACAGATTGTTGTACAGAAGAATTGCAGAGGATGAATTGCATTGTACTCTAAAAGGCAGATTTGAAATAACAGGCTTATCCTTAAATAATCCTTTGCAGAGGATCGTGATCATATTTGCAAAAACACATTTCGCTGCCATGTTTCTCAAGTTATGGCTCAGGAATTCTGGGAGTTGAAGTCCACAGGTTGTAAAAGGGCCACAGTTGCCCACCCCTGTCATAGATCATTTGAGTCCCACTGACTTTGTATTAATTTGTATTAATTTCTCCCTCTCCCCTAAGGTCACGCACAGAATGAGTTGAGCGAAGATGTTTTAAAAACTTGAAAATGTTGCAGAGCAGTCTCTTTTGGGATACAGAAGGGATATTCCAGTAATCATATTTTTCTTTGGAGGAATGAAGTTCTCCCGATCCACCTGCACTTACCCACCATCGCACTTCACAGCGAAGCCATATCGCAGTCTCCTTCTGCCATCCCCAAACCGGAGCATGCGCACTCTGACCCGGAAGAACAATATGAAGAAGCGGAAAGCTTTGACTAGCCCGCTGGTTTTCGTGTAGGAGGGATCTGACTTTCACAAGTGTGATCCACAGATGTGGCTGGGCTGCAGTTCTCATCGCCCCGGCCAGGAAAGCAATAGTCGGAATGGTGGGAACTGAAGTCCCACTTGGAGAGGAGATGCTTAATCTTTTCTGTTACCATACATAATTCTCACCTGTCCCCCCCTCCCCCTCAGAATGAACGTTCAAGAAATGTAGAACCTCGATTTAAAGTGGATTGGGTTTTTTCTTGTTCAAAGTTTTCTCAGGGAAAGAAAAATAGCGGCGTAATCTTCAGGCGATCTACCCAGAACTATTCGGCTTATTAAACCTTAGTTGATTGGATTTGTACCATAAAGGATTTATTGTTGTTCTCCGGCGTAAGAGTTCCTCTGACTTTAAAACCGTTTGGCGGACAGAATTTTCGGAAGTTAAGTTTCCGATCTCCTATATGGGAAACAGCCTGGCTTTAATTTGTTGCAATTAAAAGACCTCGTAGCCCATTCGATAGATTCTCCTTGGCAGATAGTCGCTTGACAATATGATCCTTAGTCGAGGCTAGACTTCATTGCGCCCGCTCTGGCTCCTTTGGCAGTAAAGTTCACCCTCGCCCCCACAAAAAGTGGCCAATTCGTTTCCCCCCTTAAAGGTGCCACCGAAGGTGGATTGCAAAAGTCCTCACAAACGCTAGATAGCGGCAAACCTATTTACAACTTCTAACGCTTTGCTACGCTCTACGAGCCGGATGGAGCTTTTGCAGCCCGGACTCAGTTAATTGGAATCACAGACCTCGTTACCACCCTTGATGAAAGACGAGTTCAAAGTCTATCTGTGTGGTGGCGAACAGTAGACAGCGAATTGATGGCACATAATCAATTAATCAAAGTCTAGAGATTCTCAGTCATCCGGGTCCTGGTTGTCCCAAAGGTGCTTTTTTTAGGAGGCTACTAGACTTTCTTGCTTTTTTCTTTTGAAGACGTTTCACTTCTCATCCAAGAAGCTTCTTCAGTTCTGACAGGATAGTGAGGAATTGAAGGATTTATTGGTATATTCCTTGCAGACAGCTGGTAATTTTGCATCCTTTAAGAGGACCGTTGGAACACTTGAAGGTTTATCTGTGTCCTCAGGGTCCCCTGAATTGTGCTCCTGGTCCTGTATTCTGCAGTTTTTCCTCTGGAAATCCATTCCTACTCCTACACCATTCAAAGGGTGTTCATCCCAAATTGTATAGCTAAAAGTCTGTAGAGATTCTCAGTCATCCAGGTCCTGGTTGTCCCAAAGGTGCTTTTTTTCCAGGAGGCAACTGGACTTTGTTTTTTCTTCTGAAGACGTTTCGCTTCTCATCCAAGCTGAATGAAGAAGCTTCTTGGACTGAAGAAGCTTCTTGGATGAAAAGCAAAACGTCTTCAAAAGAAAAAAACAAAGTCCAGTTGCCTGAAAAAAGCACCTTTGGGACAATTAATCAAAGCCTAGCTCAGTGTTTTTCAACTTTGGCAATTTTAAAAAGTGTGGATATTAAAGTTGGCAAAGTTCAAACATCACTCAACTAGCTTATTAATTACATCACGTACCGTTCCGCGCCCTCTCCCCTCGCCTCCACCCTTAAAGGGAAAAGTCGGATATCCCAGTGTTTCTCAACCTTTGCCGGCTGGGGAATTCTGGGAGTTGAAGTCCACACATCTTCCACCGGCCAAAGTTGAGAAACACTGGGCTATCCAGATGCATTTCGGGACGCGACCGGCTATCGCCTGGCGGCCATATTGGACTTAAAGGGGCTGCGGCAAAATGGGGAGGAGCCAGAGCGGAAACTGTTTTTCTTCTTTCAGGAGCGGCCGGAGCGGCTTGGGGAGACCGGGAGTCTATAAAGCGCATGCGCGCTTCCTCCTCCATCCTCTGATTCTTCTTCTTAAGAGACCCGAAGGAGGCCCAGGTAGGAGCTTCTCCGTGTCTCTTTCTCTCTTACGGAGGCGGGGACGTGGTGAGTTATCCTCGTGGAAAGCGCCCATCTTGGCCCGAGAAGCAGCTAGCGGCTAGCCTGTCTGACAGGCGAGCACAGCGTCGGTTAGACAGGCTGTGGTGGTAGATGGCGGGGGCGGCTGCTCCAGAGTACCCCCGGGCAGAAGCGGGTGAGAGAGAGAAAAACTACAAAACTGGCTGAGAAACAACGGGTTTTGCATAGGCGTTTATGTAATTTTACACTGGCGTTGGATATTTTGTGGAAGAGAATCTCCATAGACATATTTTATGGAAGTAAATACAGTTTAAGTGAGGGGGATAATCCATCTGCATTTGAAAACGCTCCTTTTCATTCTTATGTAGGGGAATTAGGAGGACTTTGATTTTTATTTATTTTTTTTTGCCCTTGCAGATGCAGTTTGATGCTAGGGTGAATCCGGGCATACATTTAGCCTGGAGGCACATGATTAGACATTGAGACACCATGCCTCAAATCCTGCCTTTTCTACTCACCACCATCACCACCCACATGCGCACAATCCCTGTGGCCAACTCCTTATTTGTGGTTCAGTTGTCATTGTGTTTCCTTCTGGAAGGGTGTGTCTCTGCACTGCTGGCATAGCAAAAGGCAGGTCTCCGGGCTATGGGGCAGGTGCTGCTCCTTTGCTGACAGCGGTTGCTTAATTTGTGAGAAAGGAGGAGCCCATCCGGCTGTCTTCTCTACTGTCTAAAAAAAATGATTCAAAACAGCTGCTACTAGGATAGGTTTTGGATTGCTTTAGGGATGTTGGATAAGGGTGATGTACCTTCTAATATCACAGACCTTTATCCTCTTGGAATATTATTATGTCTGAGCTCTACTGTGAATGGGTTTAGAATCCGTCTGCTCTGTAGTTTTTGTTTTTGTTTTGCTGTTTTGTTGCAATATTTCCCACCAAATTTGCACTGTAAAAGTTGAAGTGTTTAGAACCAGGGATAAAATGATGGGTTGGCGATCGTAACTCTGGAAATAATAACTACAAGTTCTTGTTTAAGTGTTTTCCTTCCCCGATTCTCTTCTTTGATGCAAGAGAACCCTTTAATGTATCTGCTATATTTTCTATAAACTACAATGTGGTAAAGTGAATCCTGTGATGTAATATTTTTATAACTGTTATCATTTCTTATTTCCTTTATATAAAGATTTCAGGGCTATGTGATAATCTTTTGTATGGACTTCTGTTACAGTTCACTCTTTTATGAATCATTCAGATGGCTGAAATTTTTGATCTTTGAAACCAGTTTTGGGAGGAGCTGGCATGCTTAATTGCAAGGTTCATGTGTATGTGGCACTTTCTATATATATAATCATGATGCTATTGCATTTGTGTAGCTATGGGCTGTGCCATCCTGCAGAATGGAAATTTAATGGATTCTTCCATGCTAAAACTTTAGGCAGCTCTTTAAAATAATTATTTTCAGATGTAATCATATCCAGAATTAGATATATGTAGTTTATATTACATATAAAGAAAGTTTTCATCTTGAAAGTCTTTTTTTTAAATGAGATATCAAAACAAAAGATATTTCTATTTGATCTTAAGTGTAACTTTTTGTTACATTTAACAGAAGATGGAAGTGGTGATGATCAGTTTTGCCATCTAAGCAAGAGTTGTCTCCCAACTCCAGCTGGCTATATTGATACTATGTTATTTCTTGCACTTTTAGAAATTGACTTTCAAGTATATTGGCCTACAGTTCCAACAGCATGCATGTAATAATGGAATGAAACAATAATTAGAAATTGGTACTACTTAAGAGCAGCAAGGAGGTGTTTTAATGCAATATATTTTTTCTGAAAATGATATTGAGCCAAAAAAGATAAAGAGATGAATGATTATGCATATACTTATAAATACTTTATTTATGTTTTATCCTCTATTTGAAGAAAGAAACATGCAAGTTAGATTACCTAAGCATTACTTATTTTGGCTTGCTTCAAAGGAAAGAAATAAAGATAAATAGGGTAAAAAATAAACATTAGTATTTCAAAATATTGATTATTACTAAGGTTGCAATCCTTAGCATAGCCAGTTAGTAGTAGGAATTATAATAATTTCAAAAATTATTTTTAAATGCCACTTGTTTTGTTAAACTATTTGTTAAAAATGGATATAGCTGAAATATATGATCATGAATATAACTTCTACTTATATTGTTTGACCTGCTAATATTGAAATAAGTTAACCAATATGGTTAACTTTCTAAAAGGGAGAAAGCAAAGACAGACAATAGAGAATTTGAGGTAATTAAATAATACAATTATAATCTCATGATTTATCAGTATTTTATTACAAAAACTCTTTTAAAGAGTGAAAACAATAAAATTGGATCTGGTTCAACTCCTAATGACAAATGTTTACTTACTTAGTACTGCAATCATCATTACATTTTAATAAAAATATATTAAAAAATTGACTTCATAATAGCTTTATTGATATATACCTCCTAAAAACATAATGTATATCTATGAATACTGAAGAATTCATACTTAGGTTATACCTAACAAGGTGCTTTAATTAGTAATTATGATTATAAAATCTTTGTAATAAGATTTTACACTAGTGATTATGATTTAATAATTACACTGACTTCATTTCTGACTTCAATCTTTCAGGGTTTTTTAAATTATATATTCAAAAGTAAATCCAGAAATGGACTTTGTGCTTTCTGCTGAGAGGATATATATATAGGCCTACAGCCATAGAGTAAATTATAGCAGTCCAATGAATTGGCAGTCCTTATGAACTAAAACAAATTCAATGGGACAGCAACTCTAATCTTGGGAAACAGTTCTATTAAATATATTTGCTAAATATTAATATATTTAGGAAGACACAAAAATAAACAATATAAATAACTTGTTTGTGTAATACAACTTATTAAAATTAATTTAAATATGAGACTGAAGACTTAAGCTCTATAACTGCAAATTGAAATCGAACTGTAAATATTTAGATAATTCTCACCCATCTCATATCAGAGGAAACAAATCCTAAGTTTCAAAGGGATGCTTCTATATTCAACCATAGCCCAACCAAATGTATCTCTCCAACCGCAAATACTCTCAAAATAAATACCAATAACAGCAAACCTGAATTCCAGTCTCTTCTTTTCTGTCAAAGCATTCATGCTGTAGCAAAGCTTATAATCATTTAAAATAAATAATGGCTATGGTTAGTATTGAACATGTATAATATAGATGATTTTTTTAATGAATAGAATTTGTGAGCCAAAATTACTGTTCCACTATTGTATGTAATTAAGTTCCAGCATTTTACAAGATAGAGGAAACAGAAAATCATGGGAATGTTCAAACTAGTAGGAAAAAATAATATAAAATGAAAACAAATATTGAATAAAGATAAAATGATTTTTAAGAGAATGAAATATAGTCTAGCTGGCATAGTTTTGATAAACCATCTGTAATATTAAAACTTCAAGCCTAACAGTCAAGTGGAAGTTAAAATGAGGTTAGAAGGAAGGATATATTGAAGTTGGAACTTAAGCATAGTCAGAGTTATGAGGAGATTGAGTAAACTATAGTTTCGTTAGAGAAGCCAACATGAAGGCAAGCAAAGGAATATGGTCACACACATCAGTATCATCAGAAAATAATCATGACCCATAGATTGGGATTTCCTAAAGGTAGGGAGAAATGTGGTGTGGTTGCGCGGGCAGCACACAGAGGAGAACCATGCATTAGCATGGATGGTACCTGTTCCTGTTCGGTACTCGATGAGTAAACCACTGTTCTAGAGTATGTCACCCAAGGAGCTGTCTCATCTTTTCCCCCATAATTTCCTATTCTCCAGATGATCAATGGACAACAGCCTGTGCAACTATAAGCTATTGGCTTTGGTGTCGAACATACAGATTTTAGAAAGAACTGAAGTTACTAAAATACATTTCTTCTGGACCAAATATGATAATATTGGTTTATGATTCACTGAAATCTTAGTTTTGTTACTTTGCTGGGCAAAAAGACCATGAATATTGGGAGTTGTTATGAAGGGCAATAAGTATAAAATAGTAATGATAATTTCAGGTAACTGCTTTGGCCACATTTCCCAAGTAGCATTAATTAATGAATCACACAGCTGAAGTGACAGTGTAGGTTATACACCAGAGTCCTCGTTTTACATTATTTTATTGTATTATTTGAATCTTGCCCTATTATAAATGATTGAATTTTAGCAAATTGCAGCTTTTCATAATGTAGATGCCGGTGTACAGTCTTCAAACAGCATTTTTCAGCACATTAGGAAGGCGTTAGGTTGGAGGAGACTGGTTTTGGGAAGTTTAAGTTGTTTGATATTAAAAAGCCCAGATTCGTTATAGGAACCAGTCTGCTAGTTAAATTGGTGCACAAGCACAAAGCGGTTGGATTGTTGTAAATTCATGTTTCGAAAAGCTTAGGGGCCAACCTTCCCAAGGAGCTTTGAAGAATTACTATAGAAAGGCCAAAATGAGATTGAAGAAGAGA
>JANHFM010002856.1:334878-352620 GCA_032468115.1 Grayia smithii
ATTGAGTGTTTTATGTATGTATTGTGAGCCGCCCAGAGTCCCTAGGGAGATGGGCGGCATATAAATACAATTAATAAAATAAATAAAATAAATAATAAACCAGAAGGAGGAGTAACCATTTCCTGCTGGTATATAGACAGGAAGACTTACTAGAAATACTGACTAAATGTCAAGTTTGTGTAGTTGGAAGGATGTCTCCAACTAATTTATAAAGAAGTTGGATTATTTTTGATGGGCAGTAGTCAAGGTGACTAGCACTTAATATTTGTGTGTGTGTGTGTGAGAGAGAGAAAGTGAGTGAGTAAGTGACAAAGGCAGGTAGAATGAAAAAAGAGTGAAAGAAAATTGCTGAAGGATGACTGATAGTGGTAGATGCTAGCAGTGTTTCAAGATGTTCAGATTGCTGTAACTAATATGATTGACAACTTAATTAGCTTATATTTTCATCTGATGCTGCTGGCCATTCCCCGGCAGTGATAGCGTATCCATATCCAGGCAGGTGGTAGAATAATTTCCTCATGGGTCTTTCAGCAGGATCACCTAACTCATCTCCCATTGCTGATGCAATTAGACGTAGCTTCCAGGTAATTTCTGTTGTTCCTTGTTCTTTGTATTTCATATGGCTATGCCAAACTGCAGCAGTTGGCTTGCCTTTTAGAATGTATACAGTGACTCTCTGGAGTTTCTGTGGTCTATTATTTAACTAGCTTGGAGGAGAAACAGGCAATTTAAATTAGACCTACATCAGTATATAGGTACTAAGTGCGGCTAAATCACTGGTCCCCTTTCATGTGATACTGGCTGTTCCAACTTGCTGCAGGGTGCCATGAATGGATCATTGTGCAGTAATCTTGTAGTGTATTTTGGCTTTTCATTTTTCTGCATTGCATACTTGAGCATATCTTTGTTTATATGAATAACATTTTCTCAGATTACTGTTAAAGCTGTTTTCCCAGTGGTATAACTACTTCACAGCCAAAGGATTGCAGTATTTCCCATGTTTTAATAGGAATTGTTGATGCAGGTTGGTATGGTACTGACAGGATGTGGGTGCCTATTTCTGCCTAACAACAGAGCTGCTATTGTTCTGTGCAGATTAGAGGCATTTCTTTCTGTATCAAGCTGTGGAGATCTGTATGGTCAGCAAATAAGTTTTGTGTGGAAAATGGGCAACATAAATAACAACAATAATATATCCTCTTGGTATTGTTGAGAGATTTCCCAGATCTATTGGAGCAGTCTTCCCTATTCTGAACTTGTCTGGCAAGATTTAGCAAAGGAACTTAGGCTTTTTCCATGCATAAAAACACCTTCAGATTGCCTTACTCTATTTCAGTGTTCCACAGCTGGCTGGGGAATTCTGGGCATTGAGGTTCTCACATTTTAAAGCTGCCAAAGTTGAGAAACACTGGGTTAAAGTATCTCTTTTTCTCCGTCTAGTATGGCAACTGAGTTTGTAAGACGGAAAGGAGGAAAACAAATCTTTGTTCTATGGGGAGCATCATGTTGCTTGGTTGAGGAATAAATGTTGTTTCCACATGTTGCCTCTCTAGCTCTCCAGAGCATCATTTGGGCTTTTGAAAGTGCAGATGGGCTGGAAATATATCATACTACATATTTAAGGCAGATGGCAGATGAAAGCCTAGCCCAATGCAATAGTATACAAAACTTGGGAGGAACAGACATACTGTAATTTATCATTGCATCTGATCTTGAATCCATTCAAGGCATTAAATCAGACAGGATACTTCCAAATGTAAGAACCTTAAGTATTTGACAAATACACATTCCTATCAAGAGCACTTTTTGTGGGGATTCCATATTCCTTATCTGTAACAGAACATTCTATCCCTTTGAAGACAACATATGGATCAGGAGTTTTCAGATTTGTTTAAGACTTTTTTGTATAAAACATAAAAAATAAAATTAACAATTTGTGGTTTTGGTAGATAGGATAGATTATTGAAAGAATATGAGTCATTAAAGAGGCAAATTTACAATTCTTACAATTGCTGCAAAGAAATTAGATTTTTTTTCTTTGACACTAATAGTTAAAACGTTTGTTTCATTACAACATATTATTTTTATTTCAATAGAAATCTCTAGAACATTTCTCTCCCTTTCTCATTTTTTACTTCTTTCAGTTTGATCCCAATTCTTTTCAACATTTTTAATTCTCTTATGGAGTTCTTAGTTCTCTCTGAGCTTGGTTGTTTGCTTGTTCTTTACCTGAATAGGTAATATCATCAGCGCTAGTGAGTGTGGACTTTGCTGTCTATTTATATACAATAGTTTGTCCTGCCAATATTGATGAGCTGTGGTTTTCTCCTTGCTAGTTCTTGATTGATAGAATTTTGTCAAGAGAATACAATGATCATAGCAAACACACTTTTCCAACAACCCAAGAGACAACTCTACACATGGACATCACCAGACAGTCAACACAGAAATCAGATTGACTATGTGCTCTGCAGCCAAAGATGGAGAAGCTCTATACAGTCAGTAAAAACAAGACCAGGAGCTGACTGTGGCTCAGATCATGAGCTTCTTGTTGCAAAATTTAGGCTTAAATTGAAGAAAGTAGGGAAAAGCACTAGGCCATTCAGGTATGAACTGGCATGGCATGGGCCCAGGGTACCTTCAGGACCACCTCCTGCCGGCCTCTCACCACCTGGTGCGCTCACATAGAGCTGCCCTCTGCCTGGATCACTGCAGATGGGGATTGCAGCCAAGAAATTAAAAGATGCTTGCTTCTGGGGAGGAAAGCTATGGCAAATCTAGACAGCATTCTAAAAAGCAGAGACATTACCCCTGCCAACAAAAGTGTGTATAGTCAAGGCTATGGTTTTCCCAGTTGCAATGCATGGCTGTGAAAGTTGGACCATAAGAAAGGCTGAGCGCCAAAGAATTGAGGCCTTTGAACTTTGATGCTGGAGAAGTCTTCTGCGAGTCCCTTGGACTGCAAGGCGATCAAACTGGTCAGTCCTAGAGATCAACCCTGACTGCTCTTTAGAAAGACAGATCCTGAAGATGAATCTCAAATACTTTGGCCACCTAATGAGAAGGAAGGACTCACTGGAGAAGAACCTAATCCTGGGAAAGATTGAGGGCAAAAGAAGAAGGGGATGACAGAGAATGAGGTGGCTGCATGGAGTCACTGCAGCAGTAGGCATGAGCTTAAATGGACTCCAGAGGATGGTAGAGGACAGGAAGGCCTGGATTAACGTTGTCCATGGGGTCGCGATGGGTCAGACACAACTTTGCAACTAATAACAACTAAATACTTCCACGTACTCAGACACATATGCTTCTATTTGACTACCCATAAGTATGTATAAAAAAAAGTTCTAGTCTCATCTCAATATTTATCTTCTAAATTCTGTTATCACAAATATTTGTTTCATTTCTTTTTTGCTTTTTCACAAGTTCACCATGCATGGTAAAAAGTTTTCATAGATACAGTCCGTAAAAGAGGCTTCACTATTAGAGTTCACCTTTCTTCTTGAGAATAGTGTTCTAAACTGCATCTGGAATTTGATAATAAGATAATAAACTATCATTTGCATAGTTTTCAGTTACTGTGGTAAGGGAAAATGTGCATCTTAGCTTTTAACTATTGAAGAAAAGATGATATTATAACACTTCAGATACCAGCTGTTCCATGTTGATGTAACAGCTGAGTTGATCAATTTCTTACCTCAATTTGATATTATGCTTGTCATGAAATTTATTGTCAAGAACAACGAAATATTAACATAAATGTCATAAACAATAAATAACTTTCTTTTATGCCAATTCACCTCCTACTTCCATCCTTATCAAATATCCTTAATAGCAGGGCTGGGCAGGGATTCAGATTCAAAGGGTAAAGTGTTATTTGGAGTATATATGTTCATGTGGACGCAGAATCTGGAGGAACATTTCAGCCAAATGTATTTTCCCAAGTTTGCTTGCCAGTTTTGGGCATATATTCTTCAGTCCAAATAAAAGGTCTATCTGCTTTAAGGTGTTCCTGTGTTGTGCACACACATATGTTCCAAATCACATTTTGCCCTTTGAATCCAGATTTCTATGCAGCCCTGCTTAGTATTTATGTAATAAATGTTAATTGTTAGAAATAACTTGAGTTCATTTACCTGAAAAGTAGGTTATTAAAAATATTTATTGTTATACTAAAAAGAATGGTTATTGCATTTTCTGATTGATCCTAGGGATATTAACTGGAGGACACATAGTTATAGTAACAGAATAAAAGAGTAACGGAGTTGGAAGTCTTCTAATTAACTCCATGCTCAAGCAGGAGACCCTATACTATTTCAGTCAAATTGTTGTCCAGTGTCTTCTTAAAAATCTCCAGTTATGGAGTACCCATAATTTCTGGAGGCTAGTGATTCAGGATTTTAGAGGAATACTAAACAACCCATGACCCATTGGGTCATTCTTTAAGAAATATTTCCTTACCTAAACAGAGAAACAAAATGATAGTCAGGTGGCAAAAATGCAGAGTGGAAGCAACTTTCCACTTTCTGCTAGCTTCCCATTGACTTTGCTCATTAGAAATTGGCAGGGAGCATCAGAAATCACAATCACATGACTGTGGATTACCGCAGCAATGTTGCAGCAGCCACAATTTCTGAATACAGCTGTTGTGAAAATCCTGGAAATGTCAATAACCTGGGAGTATTGAGTCCTGATTTGTACACATTCTTTAAATTAACAGATTTGAGGTACTTGGATTTTTTAAAAATTGTGCTGTGATGCCCCATTAATTGAGGATTAAAAATAGGAGAGTTTTAATAGTATATAGATAGCATTGACCAGCTTGCACTTATGTGCAATATTAGCTTTCCTTTCCTCTTTGCTCTTAGGCCACATTTAAATTTTAATATCCATTAATGTAACCTCCTGCAGTTCAGCATGCAGCTAGCTAGAGAAAGCTAAAATGCATTAGCAGTTGGGTGTGGTATGAACTAAGCCGTCTTTGATATCAGAGGGCAGAGTTAATATTTACCCAGCAGTAGAGTAAAAGTCTTGCATTTCCACTCAATTCATATAACCAACAAACAAGGCTGCCTTATACTTGGATGTTATAGTAACTGATCTACTACTTGGAGCAAAGTCTAGCTCTTTCTTCAGCTTCTTTAAGCTTTGGTTGTGTGTATATTTCACCAGCGTCCAAAATATATTATAACCCTGCATATCACCTGAAGATGTGCTTATGTGTTAGAAAGTGACAGCAGTAGAAGACTGATGTATGTGTGTCTTGGTCTTGTCATGCCTTCAGATTTGAGGCTGAGGCTTCATGGATTTCTTTTTAGTTCATGATTTTAACAAGAAAAATAAGGGAAGGTAAGACCTTGCTTTATAAGAAGATGGAAGACCTTCTCATGATAGGCAGAGACAGAACAATGACTAGAAGCAGGTTTAGATTGCATTGCAATTAAAAAGACATTACTGTAACATCTGGAAGACAGCAAATAATCTTCTTACAGAACCAAAAGGAATTTAGCAGAGTAACTGATAAAAATAATTAAAATATCACATAAAAGAAATAGGACTACAGTTAAATATTCTAGGAGTAATAGCATCTCTTCTAACATGACAGGTTAGCAGTAAAGAGTCATGTGGGAATAGTTCTGTCAAGGATAATTCTTGCATGGACATGCTTAAAAGCCTGTTCCTTTTTTCAAATCTCAATGGTCCAAGGAACAGATCTTCATCTGAAATTCAAAATATTCAAAAATATTTTTATAGAATAGCCAGTTTGGGCAACTGAGTCATAACAAAAATATATTTGCGAAGAGTGTATGAGCAGTTTTAAGCCTCTGATCAGGAACAGGATGGAATGAGGAATGATCATTTGTACATATCAAATAGAAATTAAAGTGTTTAGATTCCTTCATGAGTATTGCCCCATTAAGAAATTTTCTGTTCTGTTCATTGGATGTTCAGTCCAGCAATCTTTGAACTGAAAGAAAGAAAATCTATGCAATTTCCATGGATGACTGACGTTTACCATCCTCATTGCTCATCATTATCCTCTCTTTGTTGCCTTTGTTTCAAGTCACCGTAGTTACCTCTCTTCTCCCTCCACCCAAAGTTATTGGATGGTAAAGCAAATGATGCTGCCTTGGATAAATGTTACTTTAACAAATGAGAAAGAGGCAAAAGCATCATAATGAAGACATATTAGAAAAAAGATATTGCCAATGCATGTGTGGTTAGATATAGGTAAAGAAAGACAATACATCAAGGGATAAACAATTATGCTGACAAAGTATCCAAACAATGGTTGAAAGGTATCATGTGGGGAACTCTGCTATATACGAAGACTGATTATAATCCCAAATAGATCCCTGAAAGGTTGTTGTTTCTGCTCAAAGTACTTGCTTGGTAATGAGATTCTTGATGAATAGAGCATTGAATAACATACTGAAGTGGGCTTTGAAGAACTATAAATGACCTCTGCTGGAGGAAAGGAAGATAGCTGTAAAGAGGCAAGGATGAACTTGATGGTAGATACAGGATGGGCAGTCTAAAAGAATGCTGATTTCGGCTCCTTAGTTTTCCTTGCTATCATAGAGATTAGTATCAGTATTTATCTGGGCATATAGGAGAGCATCCACTATTTCTTGGCAATCTATTTTCATATTTTTCCTGCTGCTATTGGTGCTATAGAGGTGAATCACCCTGTGGATAGTAATTCTGTCTCTGGTGGGGAAGGAACTCAGATCAGCAATTGCTGCCCTGTCATTTTTTCTCTTTTCTATAAATATTTATTACCTTGCAGTTCCTGAAGCATCATTTTATTCAAGGGTATTTTTATGGGAAACAAGTTTGATATACAGTGAGATGCTCTTGGGTGGATATTTCAGCATTGAGAGCTATTGGACAAAAATAAGAGGCTGTCCATTTTTTTTGACAAAGTACCCACAGGACTTAACTTACCGGTACTTTTACAGTGAAAATAAATGGAGCACTATACAGGAATCAAAAGGTAGAACAGCTAATGGTGGCAGAAAAGTATGCATAATTGGACTAGCTTTTTTGGCAACTTCAAATATTAAGCTGGAATAGACTAAACAAAATTCTGATTCTCTTAATAGTTTCATTAGTAGATAAGGATGTAGTTGTACATCCAAGACAAGCAAAAGGGAGCAATTGCTGTAAAAACAAACAAATTGGTAAGAGGCAAAACGTGCTTTGCATTAAGATGCATAGACATGACTAGCAATGGTAGAAAATGGTCTTGCATTATCTATTCGCTATATAATATCTGCTTTGAAGTATGAGTCCACTTGTGGCCAATTTGTTTATCTTCCTGGAACAATACAACTTGTTACAATTTTGTGAGTTTTGAATTTCTCTGGGACTATAACATCAGCTTCTGATGAATGCACATCTGCCCACCAGTTGTGCAAATGGAGCTGTCTGGGTGTGCGCTTGCCTGCCACTCACACAGAACCCTCTCCCACCTCCCTAGCCAGTCCGCAAAGCCAGAAAGGTTGGGGAACTCTGCTCTAAGGCACCCTGGAAATGAGCTTTATAGGTCCAAATCAGCACTTGCTTGGACTTCAAGGTCTACTGGCATTCATTGGAGTGACTAGTCACTAGAGAAATAGATTTATGCTTACATAGTACGTCTTAACCTGTTAGCATGTTGGCTACCTCATTCTGTACCGAATATAATTTCTAATTCATTTTCAGAGGTATCTCCATGTAAAGTGCATTCCTAGTTTCTAAACATGTGGCAATCAGGGTATGAATTAATTACTAAGGCTTCAAATAGAACTGCAACTGATGAGGGAATCTCAAAAACTTTGCACACTAATTAAGTTGTATACATTACTACTTCTCTATTTCATTTTGATGATTCTTCCCTAGCCAACATATGTATAGAAATAAGGGTGGAGGACATATATTTTATAATCTGCTTCACAAAATGTGAACATCTTTTCCCCTTTCCATATCTATTTTTTAATCATAGGAATTGATAGCCCAAGGGTACAGAACTAAACTGGAATTCAAATAACCTTTATTGAACATGTATAGACTAGTTTATTATTTTAAAAGGATGAGTAAACATTTTGTTTGACTGGATTGTACAATAGTGATATGATAAGCCTATTTTAATATGATTCATTGAGTATTAAGAAAAGATGAATGTCATATGTATCCAGATCATTCAGATTATCAGTAAGCCTTACAAGAAGAGATTTTAAAAATAAATACATTACAATTAGTTAAAACAATAAAACTATAAGACTTTTCCCCCCATTCAATCATGTCCTGCAGGTTTTTTTGCAAGATCTTTTAGAAATAGTTTTCCATTGTCCCCTTCCTAGGGCTGAGCGAAAATGACTGGCCTGGTCACCCAGTTGGCTTTTTGTTTAAGGTAGGAGTAGAATGAACACTTTACAGACAGTGGTGGAAAACTTTTTCAGTTCAGCTTGCTGTGAACATTTCTTACACTTTAAGCAGTTATATATAGGGGTATCTCATAGGTTTGATAGTGAATGCAACTCACATTTTGCCTACAATCACTAATGAATCATAACTTCAATAGAATTTTGGATTCAGTAGAATTTTCTCTCAGCCTTAGGAAGAAGGCAGGGACAAAATCACTTATTGCAAACTTTGTCAAGAAAACTATAGGGTCTTGTTCAGACAGTCATTAGGAGTCAAGATTGACTCAAAGTCTCAAAAGAACTACACATAAGGCAGATATATGATCTTATGTTGTTCAAAATAGTTCTCAAATGGTTAGAGGAAAGCAATATGATGTCAAATCTGTCTGTGCCAAAATAGATAAATAGAATTTAGGCCTCCCACCCATAGAGGATACTATAACCCAGGGGTCCCAAACCCCCGGGCCATGGCCCACTACTGGGATAGATGGGCAAGTGTGCTCACACAAAGCTCTGCTCATGTGAATGAAGCTTTAGTGTCCTCTGTTCACACAAGCAGAGCTTCATACACGAGTGCAAAAGTGACTGCTGCTCAGGCGAGTAGAGTTTCACACATGAGCACAAGTACCCTTTTACTTGCATGCAAAGCTCCACAGGTGTGGAGGGCACGCGTACCCACCACTTGTAGATATGGAGCTGTGTGCCTGCCACTCACATCACCCTGCCCCTGGCGCCAGGCTGGGTTGCCAAACTGGAAAGGTTGGGGACTGCTGCACTAACCAAATTAGATAGCCCAGGCAGGAGGAGTTTGATTTTATTGTAAATGCTTCCTGATCTAAGGGATAGTTCCTGTAGAGGAGGTGTGGTGTGATAGACCTCAGCGAAGTAGCAGTTTCCCAGAAAGAAGGGAAAAATTCCTAGGAGGGGGACAAGACAAGAGGCAACACAGTCTGAAGTTGGATATGAGACAGAAGAAGAAAGGATAGCCACTTCCTAGAATACCTCAGGGTATATCCATCTGGGTGACAGTAGTAAAGATTTAGTCTGGCAAGATTCTGTATATTTGGTATCAACAAATAAAAACCTTTGGCTGAATTTTTCTATGTCGTTCTTGGGCTAGACGTGAATCTTGCTCTTGATATACAAAGACTGGAATTTAAGTGCTGTAGAAAATAAATAAATAGATTAGATAAATTACTTATCAGACATTCCTGAATTATTTTGTACCTATTTTATTTGTTTTAGCCTAGCCTTGAATAGGAGATGCCAAACTTGTAGTAGAGAAAGTTATGCTTCTGAAAATCTATTACATCTGTACAAACATTTGGATAGATCTTCACGTGAATTTAGGAAGATAATTTTATATTTTTTCTTCTTTTGTAGATCTCCATTTTGCAGCGTTCAGGTTTTTCCTTATTATGTTTTGATTATCCTACCTTCTATTGCAAAGTTTCTTGCTCTGGCCACTTTTACAGCCTTTCCCAAGGCAGAAATTACCAAAGTCTGGAAACTTTTCCAGATTTCCATATCTTATGAGAACTGATGGTAAATTAAATGTTAGGAGGGGAAGTAGAAAAAGTGTACATATTGTTGTCTGTATTTAAAGCAAAATGTAAGAGTAGGTTGCAGACATTTTGCAGACATTCATATTCTGCTAGCATACTTTCAGCTTGCTTTTAGGAGCCTCCCAAGAAATGCTAGGAGGAACAGAAAAAGGTACAATAGCTGATTTCCTATTTTTCAGAATATGAGATGGAAATATATAGATAATGCACAGATACCCACGTTGGCATTAAGCCAAAAGTTTGTGGCTTTTTTTTTTTTTTTACTGTTTCCTACCCAAATGGAACATTGAAAATGGGACCAAATTTGGTATAGCAAGAGAAACCAGCAAAAGAAAGTTTAAAATTGCTGATTAAATCAGGGTCTGAGGAGGAAAAAAATCAGAACAAAATTTCCAATGCCTCCCTATGGGAGATGCATTTGGGCAGTAATTTGCAAGGCTTCTGATTGCTTCATTCTTAAACACTGTTCTCTTCTCATAATGTGACCCAGAATAGATAGAGCTTGTCTTAAGGGGTTGGAGAGGTTTCCAGAAGCCTTGCTCTGCATGTTTTTCCTAACTTGTTTAGAATTTCTAATTTATTGTAAAGGTAGTCAGCTTCTAAAGGTCGTCACAAAACAACATCCAGCATAATTTTCAGTTCCAAGAATAGGCTGCCTATAGGGTCCCTTAAGTATTCTTGGAAAATAAACACGGTGGGTGACTAACACCCACTGCTGTGTTTGATTCTAAATATATATATATATATATAAAGTAAGCTGGAGTGTTAGAAAGCATTTTGCAGGAAAAGCAACCAGATGGGATATTGAGAAGTAAAACCTCAGCAGTTTGCCTTCTGGCAGATGTCTGTTTTGTGATTATCCATGGCCAATGTGGCATGCACTTTTGGAATGCACAAATCAGTCCAATGACAGCTAATTTAGGAAAGTGCCATATCCTCAAAATGCAAATGTATCCACAGTAGCCCAATTAAGATTTGGTGTCATTGTTCTAAAATAACAAATTCAGTTGTTAATTTGAATGTAGTTCTGTGTTGTACATGGAAGACTCCCAGGGAACTTACAGTAGCACTCATTGGCTGTGTACATGCAGCATTCTGAACCCGGAACCATCAGGCTAACAATCTGTGGTTACGGTGTTCCTATACAAGCTGTTTCTAAACAAATAAATTATATGAAGACTTAACATGATTGCTTAGTTTTTAATTACATTTTAAGCTACTTTGGTTGCTCGTATGAATCCCATCAGTATTCCCCTTTCACCAACGAAAAGGATTTTTTTCCTTTCCTCAAAATGTCATGCAGGTTCATTTTTATGAGCACTCACAGAGAAATACACATGCACCTTTCTTCCTCTTGGGGAAAAAAATACCCAGAGCACCTCCATCCACTTCCTTATAGATTTCCTCTGATCCTCTTCTGAACAGCAGGCAACTGTGCTAAGGGGACTCCAATTATCCTTATGTGGGTTGGGTTTGTTATTGTGGAGGGGGATTTCCCGTTGGTCCCTCCCACGAGGGGGCGGTGGTTGTTGCTTAGCAAAGAACCCTGAACACACAGAGGTGGGACTACCAGAGAACAAAGGCAGATCTGCTGATATCTTCCACTTTCTTCTCCTTTTCTCCTCCTTACTGGTCCGGCTACGCTCAGTAATAGCTTGGCCTGCTGCCAACGGATCACGTGGCCCAAGTTGTCCCCCTTTGTATCTGCAGCAACGGGGCAGGTTGCTCCAACCGCTGTTATGAGGTAAGTTCCTTGCTAAAACATGTAGGTGCTTTGTGTGTTGGAGTGTCTTTTCTTTGGGGTGTGGATGAATCGGCAGCCTGAGGTTTGACCTGGATAATTGCTATGTGTTTTTCACTAAACCGGGCAATGGCTTGGCAGAGGAAAAGAAATCTCATTTGTTTGTGATTTTAATAACAAAGAATAGAAGGCTTGGTGAGACTGAGCAACCCTTTTCCCTGCAGGGCCTGTAGTCCTCTCCTTTGAATCTTCATTTGCAAGCTTTATTTGCACAGCTTGATAAAATTCATACATTGCATTGTGCGTTTGTGAAAGTTTACCAGCTTTTATTTGTTGAATGTTATGTTTCCGGCTTGTTTTCCTTGCGTCACTCTCCTTCCAGCTTGCTTTAGATTTCAGGTATATATAAATAGAGTTAAATATGCTCTGACATGGATAATAATTTTTAAAACCCTGTTATTTTGTAGTAAGACCTAGCAATTATGTTTTTCAAAGATGTTCATAAAGATGCATGTTAATGACAGAGTCTAGATGGGAAGCAGGATCATTTTATTTTTAAGCATGTTGAATAATTAACTATCACAAATCCTAATGCTAAGCATTTGCCTCGGTGAATAATATTCCTGCTTGTTTTTGGTTGTGGTATAAGGATCAAGTCCACCACTGCTACTTCTTCTCTACCTCCCTTTTCTCCCCTAAATTGTAATTCTATTTACTTAATATCAGAAAGGTTCACTAATGTAGAGATTGCAAACAAAAATAAAAATAATCCCTGTATTTTCTGTTACTTTACTGGAAACATTCGTTCCTATTCCTGTTTATTCATTCTGGATCTCTAATTACTGGAAAGGAAGTCTTAATTTCTTATAGTTTCTCCTATGTTTTTAAAATGACAGTTAAATCAACCTTCTGGATTCTTAGCGTTACGGGGGCGGTAAGAGAATGCCAATTTTGATGTAACTGTTACCTTTAATTCCATCTGGTCTTCCTAGTAACATGCTGTGCATCATATTGTCATTTTTACAAGGAAATGCAATCTTCAAGTATGGTGGGAATTTCCTTCGTTTCCACTTTTCAAATAGAAATGGAAATAAGATCTTTATTCAAAATATCACTTTGTTGGTTTAATCTTTCAGAATTTGTTGTCTAAGTAACCTGTGATCTGTACTAACCCCTTTGTTTTTCTTTTCCTTAAATGGAGGTAATACTGAAAGATTATGTCCACCATGGTGTACCCCAGGGAGGAGAAAATGGACAAGCTAAGCCAAGAAGAGATTATCTCCAACACTAAGCTGGTGATGCAAGGGCTGGAGGCCCTTAAAAATGAGCATAACTCGATCTTGCACAGCCTACTGGAGACTATCAAGTGTCTGAAGAAGGATGAAGAAGCCAATCTAGTACACGAGAAAGCCAACCTGCTGCGCAAGTCAGTGGAGATGATTGAGTTGGGACTTGGAGAAGCTCAGGTGAGCTACATTTTTGTACATGAATCAAAAAAAGCAACCAAGCACAGACAATCAAACAAGGATTCAAATACACTGTTTTGAGCAGACATACATTCTAAGTAAAGACATAAACAAAAGCATACCCCTTGTCTATGAAGTGCAGAACAGACAAACTAACAGGCGCAGAACACATTGGTCAATACTGCTGAGTGCTGGTTTTTAGTTTTATGATCGTATGGATAGGATTGAAATTGAATAGGTGTATGGATAGAATTGAAACCTGTAACTGACGCTTGATTATGAGCAGAGAGGACTTCTTTGAGCTTCCACTTTTTGCCCATCTGCCCAAGCATTGATTTCTTTTCTGTTTTGATTTAGGAAAAATGGGATTAAGTGTTCAGAATAGCAAATATATGTATCTATTCAAATTAGGGACATTAGTATATCAGAGGTTTATATCTATATCTATAGATGTGACATACCTTTAGCCACCCATGTACAATGCAGGGCTTACAAAGCTGATATGAATGAGATGAAATATCCAATTATATTTGTTGCTCCTTTTCCTCCTGTCTGGCAACATTGTTCTTTTTCCAAAGGGAAAAAAATGGAACAGTCATCTAAGATAGTTTACGTTACACAACACTGATTTATAGTCCAAACTTTCATTATTTATAATGCTTAAAAACTAGTTCTTTGTTCAAGTCTACCCCTGGCTTGTTCCAAGACCGTAAGAAATATGCTTACTAATTTTCCTACAAGTCTTGGAATTCTGCTTGGTGGTGTGTACGTTTTCTTTTCCTTTAAGATTTGGAAGTTTGTTAAAAAAAAAGAAAAACATTTCTCAAGACAGACTTTTTTCCCTTTTTCTCTTGGATCAGGTCATGATGGCTCTGTCAAACCATCTGAATGCTGTGGAGTCTGAAAAGCAGAAATTGCGGGCCCAGGTGCGGAGGCTATGCCAGGAGAACCAATGGCTACGAGACGAACTAGCAAACACTCAGCAGAAGTTGCAGCGCAGTGAACAAACTGTGGCACAGCTTGAAGAAGAAAAAAAACACTTGGAATTCATGAACCAGCTGAAGAAATATGATGAAGATGTATCCCCAACGGTGAGAATCTATAGGGTGGAGCATCTGTGCTTATTGGAAGTTTCTGCATACAAAATAAGCTAGTAATAGCTTTCTCAGAGTTCCTATCTACTATTTTGAGTTTGCCTCCACTGGCTATGACAGGCACAGGTCACCTACCCTTGTAATTATTATCTTGAATTATCTTCCTGAGAAAAATAACATTTTATCATTTGCATGCGTGTCAGACATAAAAACCTTGCAGTACTAATGCATATTAATTTCTCTCTACCTCTTTCTGTTGGTGCTTTTCTATATTAACATTTCAGGAGGAGAAGGAAGGTGATTCCACAAAGGATTCTTTAGATGATTTGTTTCCAAATGAGGAAGAGGATCAGGGACAAGGATGTAAGTTTCATTCTTTCACTCTTCTTATGGGGAGACCAGACACAAATACTGTATGAACTGCTATTGAACTTGACTTCCTCCAGATATTTCATCTGATTGAAAAATTAAGGATACAAAGGAGTGACAATTCTTACTTGTATGACTATACCATAATATAGCATTGCATGCTGTGCTTCTTTATTTGTGGATGTGATATGTATTTGCAGTGCCTCATCAACACAGCAGTGCTGTAGCAGCTGCTCAGCAAGGTGGTTATGAGATCCCAGCACGCTTGCGTACACTACATAATCTGGTGATCCAGTATGCATCACAGGGACGCTACGAGGTGGCTGTGCCTCTTTGCAAGCAGGCCCTGGAGGACTTGGAGAAGACTTCAGGACACGATCACCCTGATGTGGCCACCATGCTCAACATTTTGGCCTTAGTATATAGGTGAGGAATAGATAAGGTAGACGGTACCTGCTGCTTGTGGAAATGGAACAGCATGTCAGGAACAGAAATGAAAGAGGGAGTATGTGGGAGGTCGGTGTAGTCAACCCCTATTGCGGCAACCTCTATTAATACAGGATGTTATGTCTGTGCAATGTAATCTCCTTATGTTTGTGTCATGTTTATATAAATTGTTGTCCCTCTACTTTTAAACAGTATCTGTATCTAACATTTTGTTGCAGGGATCAAAATAAATATAAAGAAGCAGCTCACCTTCTAAATGATGCATTGTCTATTAGAGAGAAAACTCTTGGCAAAGATCATCCCGCAGTAAGTTGCTATCATTTCCTTCACTTCAAGAAGGAGGATCCGAATATATAGAAACTGAAAAGTAATTGTTTCGTTGCCTGATCAATTCTTCTAATTCCAAGGCTAAGCCATATTTTAGTCATGGTAATTGAGGATGAGTGAAACAATATATCTAGAGGGCACCAGATTGAAGAAAGCTGCTTCTACCCAGACACATGCACACACACACACACAAAACCTAATAAATAAACCACAAGGAAGGGAATCTGTCCAACCACTAATGGAGTATATATCCCTATAAGAGGCATTAATGAAGAAGCATAGCATTAAGAAAGAAAGGAGGACAAATAAAGAAATATCTTCAACTTTTCAATGAGATAGAGAAAACTGAATCAAAAGTCTACCTGTCTACACCTTTGTTTCCTAAGCAGTAAGGCAACATTGGGCAAATAGCTTTATAAGGAAATCCAAGCATGTGATTATGGTAGTGACATTTGGGCCCAAATTTATATATACAGTAATTGTTTTACTTTATATTTAAAATTTCAGTACATATGTTGCCTTACAGATTGTTGGCAAAAGAAATATGTGACTGAATAGAACAATGTGATTTCTTGAAATAGTATCCTGCTGAGAAATGGTGACACAATTAGGGCTCTGTTTCAGATATCCAGTTACTATTACTGTTAATGCTGCCAGCTATAACAAATACTCTCTAAGGAGTATCACTTTTTATGCCCAATATTAGGGAGAGGGAGAGAGAGAGAGAGAGAGAGTGTTTTGATTCTTTCTTAGTTCTCATGCGGTTGTTTCCACATCTCTCTGCAGGTTGCTGCAACCCTAAATAATCTAGCTGTTTTGTATGGCAAAAGAGGGAAATACAAGGAGGCAGAACCATTATGCAAGCGGGCACTGGAAATCCGGGAAAAGGTATCTTTCTTTCAGAAGTTTAAAGGACGAAGGTTTAGGGCCTAAGCTATGGGGCCTCTCATCACTGAGACTACACAACAACTTTCACTGCTTGCGATTCCTACAATAGAAGCCTGTTTCCGAAAAGAAATATATTTTGGATGAACTATATCCATAATGAGGCTAATATGCATATAATATGAAGCCATGTGTACAAAATTCAAGTTTCTAATAGTATTTATGATGCAGTTTTTCTAGGGAAAGAAAATTTTTGCAGAATTCCCAGAATTTAATAAATTATTCTTACCTGCTTCATTTTCAGGTTCTAGGCAAAGATCACCCAGATGTGGCCAAACAGTTAAATAACTTGGCTTTACTATGCCAGAATCAGGGGAAGTATGAAGAAGTAGAATATTACTATCGCCGAGCTCTGGAGATCTACGAATCCCGCCTAGGGCCTGATGATCCAAATGTTGCTAAAACAAAGAATAATCTGGTGGGTCTGTTTGTTGATGTGAGAACTATAGAGGCAAATGATTATCTGGGCTGAGGGGTGACTGGCTATGGAACAGTTTTTTTGATACTTTTATAACAATATCCCATGTACTCTGCCAGGCCTCCTGCTACCTGAAACAAGCCAAGTATAAGGATGCCGAGACCCTGTACAAGGAAATTCTCACCCGTGCCCATGTGAAAGAATTCGGCACTGTTGATGGTATGTACATCAAAGAAGAAGGAGGCAACATGTGCAAAGAAACCAGGTCTTAGAAGCAGTTTGAAACCCTTGAATGTTGATTGTGAAGGTTTCTTGACATAACAGATGTGTGTGGAAAAAAGAACTTCTTGGGAGAAAATTGGGACAAGTACACTATTCATAAATAAATGAAGTATGATCAAAAGCCTATTTTTCCCTTGGATATATTTTGATAAGTACAGTAAATGATACACAATCTGTAAAGACTGTGCATTAGTGGTGAAGTTTACACTGTCTCATCTCTTGTAGCTTGCTTATCAAGTCCTTGCTTATTTATTTATGAACAAGGGGAAAGGGAACTGAAAGTCAATATGTCAGAGGTTCCTCTGAAAATATCATTGGATTGCATACAGAGACCTTTTCCCCTCTTCTTGTCTTTTTTCTGCAGATGAACACAAGCCTATATGGATGCATGCAGAAGAAAGGGAGAAAATGAGCAAGGTGAGGATGAGAGCAGTGCTCTCATAGGCATTGCAATGCCATCCTAAACCATCACGTAGCTAAAGGAACTCCTGAATAATAATTGGGAATAATTTTAGATTAGAAAAAAACTAACTGAAAAGAGGGACACAATCTTATAATAAATGATGTATAGTGTAGAGCAGAGGTCTTCAAACTTGGCAGCTTTAAGACTTGTGGACTTTAAGTCCACAAGTATGTACTAAAGTAGCCTGACAGTCACACAATGTAGCTTAACAATGTTC
>JANHFM010002856.1:366599-378906 GCA_032468115.1 Grayia smithii
CAGCAGCCAAGGTTGAGAAACACTGCTCTAGAGAAAAGAAGGACTGGGGGGGACATGATAGCAGCATTCTAGTATTTGAGAGATTGCCACAAAGAAGAGGGGGGGGTCATTTTATTTTTCCAAAGCACGAGAAGGCAGGGCAAGAAACAATGGATGGAAACTAACCAAGGAGCGGAAACAACCTGGAATTAATGAGAAACTTCCTAACAGTAATGACAGTGAACCAGTGGAACAGCTTGCGGTTCAGGAGTTGTGGGTGCTTCATCACTGGAGGTTTTTTAAGAAGAAAGTACAAAGTTACTTGTCCGAAATGGGTTGGGATCTCCTGCTTGAGCAGGGGGGTGGACTAGAAGACCTCCAAGGTCCCTTCCAGCGCTATTCTGATTTCAGTTCAGATGAGTGCCAGTCCACCTGAATAACCAACACCCCCACCCCCTTGAGAGGGCTTTCTCCCCCTTAGGGGAGGATACTGGCTGTCCCATTTTTTTAGGCTTCTGCTTTCTTTTCAGACAGACCCCGGATCCCTTTTTCTTGGATACTTTCAAGAGGTGGTCTCAAATTTTGAGATATAGGTAGTCCTCAACTTACGACCCCAATGGAGCCCCAAATTGCTGCTGTTAAGGGAGGCATTTGCTAAGTGAGTTGTGCCCCGTTTTACGACCTTCTTGCCTACGGTTGTTGAGTCAATCGCGGTCGTTAAATTAGTAGCACGGTGGTTAAGTGACTTTGCTTGTCAGACGGTCGTACAAAAAGTGATCGCTTGATCCCGGGATGCTGTGACTGTCTAAATAAGAGTCAGTTGCCAAGCATCTGAATTTTCATCATGTGCCACTAGGGATCCTGCAATGGTTGTAGGTGTGAAAAATGGTCGCAAGTCCCTTTTTTCCGTTGTAACTTTGCACAAAATGAAACTGTTGTAAGTCGAGGATTGCCTGTGGTCCTTTTTGCAGTTTAAGGATTGTGGGTTGCTTTGGGATGCAAAACACAGGTGCTCATCTGCAGTCTTTTTGCAGGGGACTAGCAGCTTAGGAAGCTGCCAAATTCTCAAAGGTATTTAACTTAATATTGTCTACCCGGCCTTGTCTGATCTCCAGCTCCCCTCAGTAGGGTAAGTTAAAAACTATGGTTGCCTGACACGTGTGGTTTAATCTGGAGATGATTTCCTCAGTGGAGCTGTTTTCCAGCCTTTGCACAGTGTACCAAACCACACAAGCCATGGGGGGCTAGTTACACAACACACTAGCCTCAAAGTTAGTAACTGGGTTGCAGTTTGGTTGGTGTGAGCACAAACCTTACACTGGTTGTATAGAAATATAGGCCCAAAGGCTCCTTAATTGTAGAAGAGTGGTGTACATTGGTGTATTCACACAACATTTATAACCTGGCCAACAAATTAATTGGAGGTTTGCACAATGCACGGAGCCACAAAAGAGGCAAATGATGAGCTGGGTTTCACCGAACGTAAAGATCTCGTTTTGCAAATGCACCTTCTAGGTTTTTTCTCTTACCTGGTTTAATGGGTTGTGTGAATGGAGCCATTCAGTGGCAGCCATTCTGCAGGGATTCAAGCAAAGGCTCTTCTCAGCTTCTCTAGGCCTCAGCCGTTCCTCAGTTTGACTGAAGTTGTCCATTCTGGGCTTCAGGTTGGGTGTATGTGTCTTTCTCTTTTCCTCCTCAAAATTGTTCACAGTTGCTCAGCAAGAGTCCCTGCTTTAGTGTTGTGCATCACACTTAACAAGCCATTGCTCGGTGGGGGTACTTTTGCTGTACAGGTAGTCCTTGACCTACAACAATTCATTTAATGACCGAAGTTACAACCGCACTGAAAAAAAGAACTTATATCAGTGTTTCTCAACCTTCCTAATACCGGGACCTTTTAATACAGTTCCTCATGTTGTGGTGACCCCCAACCAGAAAATTATTTTCGTTGCTACTTCATAACTCTCATTTTGCTACTCTACATGTGTGACTGGTCCGCATAAAGTACATTATGGCGCCAACCCCATCACATACACCTGTATTTGTACGGGTGGGGGGCGGCATATAAATGCAATAAAATAAATAAAATAAATAAATGGGGTTGGTGCGATGATGTCATCACACCGGGTACTCGTATGTGGGCGGATCTGCATGTGGGCGGACCAGCCTGGAGACGGATAGAGGAGTGGTGTCTCAGTTCCTAAGACCACCGGAAATATGTGTTTTCCGATGGTCTTAGGCGACCCCTGTGAAAGGGTTGTTCGACCCCCAAAGGGGTCCCAACCCACAGGTTGAGAACCATTGCTTTAGGTGATAAGGTGATACTTTAGTAAATTGGTACAGGGGTAGGGACAGCATTGTTTGTAGATATATGCATGAATGGTTGAAGGATATTGAGAAGGGATGGAATGAATGGATCAAACTTTATTTTTTTCAAAATAGCAAAAGGCTATCTGTATCTTATTCATATACTCATTGATACATAAGTTATACACATGGAGAAACACTTTCCTGCATTTGTTACAGGAGAACAGGTGCTAAAGTAGATGTCACTCTCCTTTATCCTTCTTTGCTGCCCTTTCTAGCGTGATGACTAGCTTCTTTCATTACAGCAAAATATTGCAAAACCAAGTAAGGAAGACTATTGAGCTGGCTCAGAATATATCACAAAAAGTTTTCAGTCCTTCAAAAATAATTGTCTCACTTCCAGTGTCGTAATATTACCCCCAGTTCATAAATGAGGAAGCCAGATTTTGATTGAAAAAAAAATCAATCTGTGTAAAACTAGGTTATTGATGAAAAACATAACTAAATTTGTTCACTACTTTCCCACCCCCCAGTTTGTTCAACCCTAAAAATTCAAAGATAGATGTTTTGATTAACATTTTGGAACCAAAAACCTGATTTGGGAGAAAAGAGTAGGCATTAACCACGTTACCACCTTTGATATGTTTTTTCTAGGTTTTATTCTAAAATAGATTGAGCAGCAAATAATTTGTCTCAAATAATTTTGGGAGGGGAGGTAATGGACCATTCATTGTTTCTGTGCTTTGGTCATACTAACAAACACCTGCTTGATTGCTCCTTAACTCTTCACACTCTACTCTACTGATCCCTTACCTGCATGTGCTTCTCCATTCCCCCATCTATCATAAGCAAATTGCCATGACAGCCAATCAGCATCTGGGTGTCTTGCAGTCTTGATTGTGGATTGTACCTAGCAGAAACACATTTTAAAAACTTGCTATAAAGAATACCTGAGTCTCTTAGAATTATGCAAAACAGCAATATATGACATTCCAGACCCTAAAGACTTGTCTTTTGCTTCCTTATGAAGGGTACTTTCCAATTAGACTGAAAATCTATATGATATATATTACCCAGCTGGATGAACCAGTTTTAGTTTTCCCTTATTCTAAGATCTTTGAAAAATATTTAAATGCAAATATATAATATTTTCTTCTTTCAGTTCATTTTTCTGATAAAAGTGTGAGGAAAAGGGTGGTTTTTAAATTTAATAAATAAAATAAAATAAAATTTAATAAATAAAAAATAAAATAAAATATCATGAGTACTGGTGAGGCCATAACTATTAGTAGTTATCTTCAAACTGAAAAACCAGTATTTTATTTGCCCCAGGATACACAAAACATACAATTTATATATAATGTATATATAACAGTTTTGAACTACTCTCTTCTTTAAATGTTACATTTTTTAAATCTTTGATTAGTGTCCCTTATCTGCTTAGTGTCATTCATCTTAGTTATTCTATGCTTGAGTAAAGAAGAATTATCTTATAGTTTGCTTTTTTCAGGGTAGATATCATCTCTAGTAAAAAAGCAAGTAATTTCAGATGATAATTTCCTCTTTACTTCAATGGATGTAGTGTCCATACTACATCCCATGTTCTTGGCCACTTTATTTGCTGCTATAATCTTCTTCCAGGAATCCTCATTTCAAAGCTTCTTGTTTAGATTGAGCCTCAAAGGATGATAAGGCTATGGATATGCTAGAACATTCCCTCAAATGGAAGGGTAGCAGCATCATATGAGAGATATCTATGCTATATTATGGCCTGCAACATCTAAAAACGATGCTATCTTATCCAGCCAGTGCACAAATATGAGTTTAAATTGTTTCCAGACTCTCCCAAGTCTTCAAGAGGAATTTAAAAAGTTCCTTCTATGCAGGGGTGAAATCCAGCAGGTTCTGGAGAACCGGTAGTGGAAATTTTCAGTAATTTGGAGAACCAGCAAATACCACCTCTGGTTGGCCCCAGAGCAGGGTGGGAATGGAGATTCTGCAATATCCTTCCCCCAGGAGTAGGGAGGGAATGGGGATTTTGCAGTATCCTTTCCCTGCCACGCCCACTAAGCCACACCACACCATGCCCACCAAGCCATGCCCACAGAACCAGTAGTAAAAAAAATGGATTTCACCCCTGCTTCTCTGTATCTGCCATGCCTCTAATCCTATTATTTTCAAACCATGTTTAGAAAACCTGGTGTTTGGGTTTTTTTGAAAGCTTTCTTCACAGAGATGAGAAAACTACCCCAAAGAAATGTTTCTCCTTCTTTCCAGTCACCCCTAAAATGCATTTCCTGTAATAACACTTTTAACTGGAATAGCAAAATGCTGAGATCCTATAGCACTGCCCCCAGTAAATTGAGTATTTCCCAGAATGTTTACCACCAGCAGAAGTTATAGTGTGGTCATGAGTCAGCATGAACAAATGGCTCTCTAGCATTACAACACAGTAGTTTTAATTATAGGAATTCTTAAATCCTGATTTACTTTTCCCATAATCCCATGATATTTAAAGTATAAAGAGATTAGTTTTTATACCTCAGGCTGTAGGTTTGAATTTAATCTTAATCTCTCACTTGTTTGTCCTGTCTGTTCCTTGTACAGTTAGATCTACACTTACGAAGCTCTTATATTGGCATCTTATTCTCTTCTCCCAGCTGGTTCAAATTTCATTGATATTCTCAGATTTAAAAAGTTCCCAGCTAAAACTATTGAATCCTACCAACCCTTGCCTATATTTTCCAACAGTCTGAGGAAGATTTTAATGCATGAAAGTGTAGGGCCCAACTCCCGATGCATTCAGTAAAATATTCTTAAATAGCTGAAATCTGGAACCAGATATCTATGAGCTAGGTAAAACAATATAATATAACAATTTAATATTATGCCATTTCATGTATGCAAAGAGATCCTCTTGCCCTATTCTGACAGTTTACCCCACATGAAAGATCCTATTATGCTTAATGAAGTTGCCATTTGCCAAGAAGCAAACTGTTATGTATTATTGCCAATTTACCATCTCCAACTTCATTTTGCTAATGAATACTTATTGTTCAAGGTTTTTTTCCTGTTTTACTTTGCTTGGGAGTAGGATGCTCTTTCAGGAAGAAAAAAGGAAGTCTCGCAACCTACAAATTGGCCCACTGTGGCTAGGAGAAAGGTTCTATTTGTGTTGCTAAAAATATTTCCCCATATAATAAGCAGAACAAAAAAGAGGGAAACGAAGACATTCTGTGACCTTAACCATTAAACCCATTAAACATTTATCTTAATAATCAACTTTTCATGCACTGCATTTTCCCAGTTTTCATGTATGTTTGAATTAAAATGTTAGCAAACAAAAACTGCTCTGGAAGATTATTTTTATTCAGGAATCATTCCAAGGGAAAATGATTAACATTCTTCTCCTTTGCTCTATTCTTATTTGAATATGGGAAGCCACCCAACTCACATTTCACTAGCATTTTAAGGTGTCCTCAATCTAGATTGTACTATTTTTGAGAACTAACTTAAGGCTTACTCTACACATGCATCAAGACTATATAAGACTCTTTTAGGTTGCTGGTGTGGAGGGATCTTCTTTTCATTCCTCTGCATAATTTTTCTCCTCTTCCTGGCATTTGAAAGTCTAATTCTATCAGTTTTGGTAGAATTTTTGTTGTCTGAAACAGCATCATGCTTTTTCATAATGCTGCTTGTGTAGAGTATGCCTGGGTTTCTTTTTCTTACTTGAATACAAATTATCCATTTTAGTTGCTGAGATTGTGGAGATGAGTTCTTTTCTGAGAAATACATTTTATCCTTTTATTATTTGCCACTAATTTTCTTTCTTTTCTCTTCTACCTCTTCCACACCATACTAGATTGGTTGAAGCAGTGGGACCATGGAATAAATGAAGGAGCCTTCCCTTACATGGCCATGCTGTGCATTGGACCTTGTAATTAAATAGATCTAATTCTTACCCAAAATTGTGCTGGTCAAATAGTGATGTTTCTACCCAAAAGCATGACTAAACAAAGTTTGTATTTTGAAATTTTCAAAGCGTTTTTCACATTAGCTAAAGGGATTTGTAAATCCTCTGTTAAGATCTTCTATACAATTTTTACCCCTCCATAATTCTTTGACCTCCTTGTCTATACTGTTAACATATAGCTCTATTCCCTCGCTGTCACTCTTCAGGATACTATGCATCCTCACTGTGGCCTTGTACATTGTGTCTTTCTCCTCTCTGTGCACTAGGCTTAAATGCCTCCTGAGACTTCTCCCCCCTCCCTTCCAACACAATCATCTGGATGCTTGTGCAGCTTCTTTCGACTTTTTCTTCCAAACCATTCCCCTCCTTCCACTGTTCCTGCTTTCCTCGTCAAGGACTCCACACCCGTCCCAAACCAACCTTCCATCCAAAGTGAGCACCAAGGAACACAGCAGAAGAATATTCAACTGGCTGCACACGGCTCTACTACAGCACCAATCAGCAAGAGAACAAGAAGAAACTCTGCAAGGTGGCCTCTCCCCACTTCCTTTGTCTGCCAGAACAGGACTTTTCCAGGATTCCCTGTGGCTTCCTTTGTTCTCTTTCCTGTACCTTAACCAGGGGGGAAGAGGTTGATGTTTGAGAATGACCTTGTTCCCTACTCGGGACACTACATTCACATTTGCCCATCTTCCTATAACCTGCCTTCCCATTTTGCTGCCTTCATTTGAACAATATGCCCCTTCCTGATCTTTCATGCTGCTTCCCTTTTCTTCCTCTTGCTTCCATGGCACAAAGTACAGAATTAAGAGACAGAAACAAACACCCTAATATCTTTACTCCCAGTCCCATCTTTAAATTGTAGATAAGGATAAATGGGCTGAATAAATCATGCTCTTAATTGATGGCAAAATTGTTTGAATGCCTACTGCTGCTATTGTACAAGCCTGGTTTCTACCTTAAGCAGTATTTAAGTCCAGAGACCCGTAAAGAAAGATACAGAAACAGTTCATCTGTATTCTCTAGTATCTGAGGCCCTTCAGCTTCAGGATGTAAAAGGACTAGAGACAAAAACTTGAGCTGTGCCTTCTCTCTAAAATCTTGCTTTCACAGAAATGAAAATAGGATAAACAAAGGCATTAGAAATGGAAAGACAACAACAGCAAAAGGTGGCATTCAGAGAGCTAACATTAAATCTTTGACTGATTAATCCCAGTCTGCATTTGCTTTGCCTGTTACACTTCAGAATGCTAGCATTTCACAAGAAAATGCTTCTCTAATCACAACCTTGGGAATATTTTTCTCTCCCACAGTTCCTTTCTCATAGAAGGAATAGTAATTGTTGAAAAAGATGGCCAGGCTGCCACTTTTTCCTAACTGTTCTGCCCACAGAGCAAGAGGTGTGGGATAGTTGATAGAGTTTCATCTCCAAATTTATTCTCATTAATGTAAATTTTTAACAATGCATTGCATGTGTGGTCCCAGCCAAATGCCACAAAGCAAGCACATGTCATAGAAGATTGGTGTATTAGATGGTAATGTGGCACTATAGCTGCTGCTTATTTAGAAGCATGTCAAGTACGCAGAAAAGAAAATAGGAATTTGCACGTCCTGTAAGAGAATGATGTAGCAAGGAGTCTTGCATGCAAGAACAAGGAGCAGAGACAATAGAAGGCAGAAGTTTTAAAGTGGGAATATGTTGGCCCACTGAGATTAAGCTCTGGAGGAATGTTACAGACGAAGAAAGGCTCTAGTAGAAATGGATTTTCGGTAGATAGTGCCTTCCTGTTTGTGTTTTCTTACAAATAAATCCAATTGTTTCCTCCCAGATGTCTGGGATTACCACCCTGGTAGAAGTTGTCTTTGGGTGAGCATGTTGCCATAGAGTGAGCTAAGACAGAGGGTTCTGGGCAGGGGGAAAAAGGCTGATTCCCTCAGGAATTAGGCTATATTTTTATTATAGGGTGGGAATATGACTCCAAAATACAAACAGGATGTATTGACCTAAAATTATTGAGAAAGGAAGAAAAAACCTGATGATATTCCAATCTGAACAAAGTAGTGATGTTCTATAGAGATCTGGGGATATATTGAAAGAAACCTTTTCTTTCACCCAGAGAAAACTGGATGTTAAGATTTTTAGGCTATGAATCTAGTTTCTAAGATAGTGAACTTCTTTATTATTTACACTGGTGCTAAATATGTGTGTGTGTGGGGGGGGGTCATTTCTGAGGGATAGCCTGATGCTTTAATCCATCTCTAGGGCAAGCATATATGAGGGAAGACTTTTTTCCAGCCTATCTGCTGCTGATCATACTGTAGTTTTAGGCTGTGTGCATGTGACGGGGGGAGGGGGTTAATGTAGGTTAATATCTTTGTGAATACAGCTGGTTTCTGAAAGTAAGAAAAGATTAGCTGAGTTTACAAATTAGGCTAGGCATTAGAAAGAGACAGTTTTTGAGGCTGAGTGCTGGAAAAATAGAACTGAATAATAAAAGTATGGCATGATGATTTTGTGTGGCTTTTTGAAGTACCCGTGGAGGAGGTTGTTGCTGGAGGAGCAACCAGAAGGATTGTACTCAAGTGGAGTTTTGTCACAGGGCAATTTGAAATATTTTTTATGCTTCCTCCTTTGGGAAGTTTTTTGGAGCTGTGATGAAACTTTTGCTTTTGGCTACGTGCTTCAGGAAAGAATGTTCAAGTATACCTGAATTAGGGCAGCTTCTCTCTTACCCTATGGCTGAGGTGGGCAGTATTTGTGATCTATTACTAAAAATCCTCCCCTACTTTCATTGGCTGTTATGACTCTGCCTTGCCCAAGAAGGAAAGGTGTCTGATGATCCAATGAAGAAGCCCCTGGAGGTGAACCCACATGCTGCTCTTGCATCTTCCTCATAAAATACGACCAGCTTTCTCATTCCCGCTCGACTTTCTGTGTTGCAATAGCCTATCTGCAAGTCTTTTTATCGCACTGTCTAGGAGGGGCTGAAATTCTATGTTCTATTCTCTGCCTTTGAGACCTACATGGTACTTTCCTTGTCGCTGTGAACTCATTTACCTCTGATTAAAGGCAGAAGAAGGACCTGAACCTTTGCTTCCTTGTGCCTCTTTTCCATATGCTGTCTTTGTTTTTTTTAAACCAACTGATTTTCATCAAACACAAATATTTACATTACTGACACTACAAATCATCTGGGTGTTTTCCTTTTTTGTTCACTAGATCAGAAAACAGGCATGCGTGTGTGTATTTAAAATATGAATGTTTTGTGTGGCAATGGTGCAGAGAGATGAACCTACCTTAGAAGAGTCATTGCTTAGAGTAGCTTAGAATTTACCATAACTTTCTAAACTGAAAGGAAACACAGAAAGTTTTAAAAGATGTGTTTGTTGAAAGCTGTTATCTGTGAAGGATGTTTTTAGGGTCTGAGATTTTAGTCTTCTAGGAGAAAATGCTGCTAAACAGCTCTTCAAGAGACAATAACATAAATCACATCCCCTTTTCTACATATCCATCTTGCTTTCCTAAAGTCCAGATATGTTGGACTTTGAGTTCCCAGATACTTAGGTAATCTGTGATTCTGCTTGCTATGGCTTCTGGAAGTTTACACCCAATACATTTGGAGGGTATCAGAATCAGGAAGTTGACTATATTGTATCCCCAAACTTCTTGTTCTGCTTCTTCCCACAGCAAACCAAATCCTAGCAGCAATGCACAGGCTAATGTTTATTTTCTCCTAGTTGCTTAATTAAAATACATTTATAACTGGGAAATTATGTAAAAATACAACTGTAGACCTAACTTTTATAATTAAGAGATTTGTGTGTAAAATCCAGATACATCTTTTTCTTGCAAAATGTCTAATTCCTTCTAAAATGTAAACTGCAGTTTTCTATAAACCTGAGATGTGTAACAGTCAAGTTAAACACAAGTGGTAGAAAACTAGAGCAAGTAGATGAACTTTTACACTTTGTTATAATTGTTATTAAGATGGGAAAATAAGTGGAGAAATTTTAAGGCATGTAAATACATTTAAAAGAGTAGTAGATAGTGTGTAGTCTGTTTCAAGGAATGAAGGTTTGCTGAAAGGAGCAAAACAATTGTGTATAACAATGTGCTTCTGCCCACTTCATTATGTGAAAGTGAGTTAGGTATGCTGGAGAAACCTATGAGTTGACTATAGTGGAAACAGCTGTACAAGATGTCTGCTATAAAACAAGAAAAGTTTCAGTCAATGAATGTGAAAGGGATTCCCTTTCTCAACAGTGAGTAGCCAGTATGAAAATAGTATGTTGAGATGGTTCATGTGGAGAATGAGTATTGAGTTACAAATCAAATATAGGAAGGAAGTGGGCCAAGCAAAGGGGTAGTCCAAGGAATTAATGATTGTATGGAGTTGTTATTTTTTTAAAATGCCACCAAACTCCAGAATGATTCTGAGATCCTAAAAAAAGAGAGAGATAAGAATTTTAATGAATCAAAGGCAGTGGAGGAATTGGTTATTGATGTGATGGAAGCAAGGATAGTTTGCAAGGATAGAACAGTATGGAAAAGCATAGTGGGTGCTGGTTGCATAAACAAGTTTGAATTGTTTCGTTTTCTAATTTTTTTCCTTTGGCATCCTATTTCTTGCTCTTTTTCTGCAATCTAAACAACATTGCTTACTCTAAAAGGAAGAGTGCAACTGGTTTGTATGATGTATATATGTATGCATAGTTTTATTTATTAAATGGTAACTATAATAGTCACCAGTAGAACTAATATAACTGTGTTAAGGTTGATTGTAGGAGTCTGTTGAAATAAATTTCAAGAAATCACCTAATTGTATGAGAGAAATTTTAAGCACTTATCTAATGGTATCAAGCAAAGAAAGGAATTTATCAAACATTTGCAGTCACAACTGAGCCTTCTTTGGTGTGGTTTCTTCATGGAGTATACTATTATAATCACTATCATATTTGGCAGTTTTGATTGAGGATTTGGGATATGTAGTAACACATCTGAAGAATACGAAGTTGGGAAGGTTGTCCTTGAATTTCAGGTAGTCCTCGATTTACAGTAGTCCATTTAGTGACCCCTCAAAGTTACAACAGCAAAAAACTGAAAAAAAGTGACTTATGACCATTTTTCACAGTTACAACCTTTGTAGCATCCCCATGATCATGTGATCAAAATTCAGAGGCTTGGCAACTGGTTCATACTTATGACCGTTGTTGTGTCTTAAGATCATGCGATCACTTTTTGCAACCTTTTGACAAGCAAAGTCAATGGGGAAGCCAGATTCACTTAACAACCAGGTTACTAACTTAACAACTGCAATGATTCACTTAACAATTGTGGCAAGAATGGGGCAAAAATCACTTAACAAAGTCTCACTTAATAACAGAAATTGTGGGTTCAATTGTGGTCATAAGTCAAGCCTATAAGTCAATACATGTCATAAGCCTGTATTTTGTGTGAACTGATCACTTTTAATCAATCGGTGTGTTTTAGATCTGCACCTTATTTTAGGAATATAATAGCTATACAACAATAGGTTGCCTTTACATTCATCCATCCACACTTTAGACTGATCATTGCAGTTGCTAAAAATATGATTCAAAAACACATTTGTATTTTTATCAAGCAATATACCTCACTACCTAAGGTCACATATGTAATCTTTGTATGATGATTAGTGTTGGAAACAAGCTGACAAGATCAAAACATAAATGCTATTTTCCATGACCGCTTTCTTCACAGTCTTATCTCAAAACAAGTAGCTTCCCTGTGAAAGCTACACCTAGGTTAATTTTATTAAGAGAGAGGGCAAGGTTTCAGAAGTGTCTTAATTCTGAATAAAGCATTTGTCCCATGCAGTAAAGCACCTCGCTTTTTCCTTGAGAGTCCTACTTGCCAAAATGTTTATGTCTAGATATGTACAAACTGTATTGTCATTCTGATATATTAAGAATACCATCTATTTCAACTGCGGAGGATGAAATCAGTCCAAATAAAAATGAATCCTAATTTTTTTTTTAGGAGAAATTCAATTTAAATTATTACCC
>JANHFM010002856.1:426103-436559 GCA_032468115.1 Grayia smithii
AGCCTGTTAACTCCCATCCAGACCCTCACAGCTTCCAGGCACCGGCACATCACATCCACTGCTTCACTGAATGGGCATGGGGTGGGGATATACAGCTGGGTATCATCCGCATATTGCTGACATCCCACCCTGTGTTTTTGGATAATCTCACCCAGCGGCTTCATGTAGATGTTAAAGAGAAGGGGAGAGAGTACCGAGCCCTGAGGCACCCCATAGGTGAGGGGTCGACTTCTGTTCCCCTACCAACATCGACTGCAACCGGCCAGAGAAGTAGGAGGTGAACCACCCTAATACGGTGTCACCTATTTCCAACTCTCTTAGCCATTGCAGAAGGATACCATGGTCGATGGTATCGAAAGCCACAGAGAGGTCATGTAGCACCAGGATAGAGGAATGACCCCTATCCCAGGCTCGTCAGAGATCATCTAACAGTGCGACCAAAGCAATCTCCATGCTGTAGCTGGGCCTGAAACCCGATTGAAAAGGGTCCAGATAATCCATCTCATCCAAGGACTGCAGGAACTGGAGTGCCACCACTTTCTCAACAACCTTTCCCACAAAGGGTAGGTTGGATACTGAACAAAAGTTCTTCAATTCAGCCGGTCCAGGGAAGGCTTCTTGAGGGGCCTTACCACCACTTCTTTTAATAGTTGCAGGAAAGACCCCTCTCTTAAAGAAGCGTTGACCAGCACCTGGAGCCAGCTCCTTGTCACCTCCCTACTGGCAAAAACCAGTCAGGAAGGGCACGGGTCCAGTGAACAAGAGAAAGAACTCATTGCATTCTTAAACCAATAAACCAAGTAAAAGAAAAAAGATAACACATTAAAATATCGATGTTAAAATTAATGACAAAAATGCAGTTTTAAAGCATGACAATGCAAAATAAAAAAAGTATTTGCCAATTGCCGAAATGAGTAAATATAGAGAAGGCCAAGGGGAAAGACAAGGAGATTTTTAAATTAATGATCATTTGGAAAGTCTGAGGTAATTTGTATAGACTGCGATGATAGTGTATAATTAGTGTACATTAGCCTTACTAGCCTAGAACTGTATATCCATACACATAGACAGTGCACTGATGTTGTTTAGTTTGGGTAATGAAACATCTGCAAGAAAATAACGAACCTCAGAGAGCATCAAGGACCCTCATTTCAACCCTGAGCGACAAATATTCTCTTTTATTAATTGAATATAAAGGCAAAATTCCAATTATAGTACAATATTTCCCAAATCTGCATGTCTGCCTACATTGCTTTTCCCAGAAAACACTGGACAATTGTCCCTTCTAAATATTATGACATATGTAACATTAATTGCAGTGATTTGAATATATTTCATTGTTAAGCCTGGTTTGTTTTAAGAGACAGTAGAATCTTAATTAAGCACACTGCTACAGTGTTTGTAACAATGCACACAAGTAATGCAAGACTCTAGCAGTGTGCTTAATTTTCTTGGAGCTTCAAACCCAGTGTTAAAATCTACTGTAGTATTTCTCAATATGCACTAAGGCTATGCAATGCTTTGAATTTAAAGACAAAAAGTGTTTCAGGGTGTATTGGAGTGTTTGTTTAGCATTTTCTACAGCTCATAATTGAGTTATGATAATTGGGAATGATAATTGTCTTCTAGTACTTGAAAGTTTGTCACAGATAAGAGGAGGTGTACTTATTCTCCAAAGCACAAAAAGGCAGGCAAGAAGGTACTGTAATGGGTGGAAACTTGTTAAAGAGAGATCCAACTTACAAGTAAGGAGTAATTTTCTGACATTGAGTACAATTAATCAATAGAACAGTTTGCCTCCTGGAGTTGTGCATACTCCATCATGGAGGTCTTAAAAAAATAGACTGGACATCCATTTGACTGGGATGCTTTACGGCAGGGGTCTCCAACCTTGGCAACTTTAAGACTTGTGGACTTCAACTCTCAGAGTTCCTCAGCCAGCTATGAAGTCTACAAGTTTTAAAGTTGCCAAGGTTGGAGACCCCTGGTATACGGTCTGTTATCCTGAGCAGGGAGTTGAAGTAATAAACTTCTGAGGTCCCTTCCAGCCAGTGGTGAGTTGCTCTTGGTTCGGCCCGGTTCACATGATCCAGTAGTGGTGATGATGTGACATCACTGAACTGGTTCTCTGCAGCCGAGAGCTGGGCCCACCTGCCCACATTTTCTCCCCCCCCCCCGTATTTGTCTTCTTTTTTTCCAAGCAGCAATCAACTAAAAAGTGTCCAGCAGCCGGGCTTAAGTGCTTTGTGCATGCGCAGAGGGCTTTTTGTTTCCTCTAAGCCACACTACAGCTGGTAAATACTGTAGCGCGCACGCACGGAGCGCCTGTTCGATGCGCATGCTCGCTTTGCTTGAACACACGCAGCGATCACGCGCAAAGCACATGCATGAAGAGAACCAGTGGTAAAGGTAAGTAGAACCCACCCGTGCTTCAAGCCCTAATGATACTGTCTTTTCTGTGGGGAAAGATATATTTGGTTTCAAGAGTTGCAGGCAAATGCTATGTGAAGTATTGCATAGCTCTAATACATTTTACATGTTTTGCAAATCATATTACGGAAAGTGGGCCTGTGACTCAAAAAATTGTATACAAGGGGCCATGTTTTATTTCAGAGATAGGTTGAAAAGGAAAAAAAATAGAGGTTTGCACACTACCTTGCTTATGTAAGCAGAATGAACACAGGTAAGGTCCTGTTGAATTAAACCAGGTATAATTTATGGTAAGCAGGAAATAAATATTTGTAAATGTTTTCCTTGCTTCCAAAAGCAGAGAAAAAGTATGTTCAGATAAAACGTGTGCATCAGGGGTGGGTTCTACCCACCTTCGCTACTGGTTCTCTTCGTGCATGCGCACACGCGAAATTTGCACACGCGCGTAAACCACGCTACTGCGCATGCGCAGAAACTTTAATTTTACAAAAATCACCGAAAAAGCGCTCTGCGCATGCGCAGAGAGCTAATTTCGGCGATTTATTTAAAAAAAGGTGAGTTGGGGCGCGCGGGTGGGCCCGGGTCCGGGATGCTGCAAACCGGTTCGGTGACATCACAGCGTCACTGCTACCTATTCGTGCGAACCGGACCGAACCGGGGGCAACCCACCACTGGTGTGCATGCAAGATTGCATTTAGTATGCATTTAGTAGCAATCTTTTTGAATGATTCTTTTTTGCTGTTTCATCCTCTACCCACCTTAGCTCCAGGCAATACCCTGAAATAATTTACAAAGCTACTTTGCAAAGTCTGAAAACCACTTTGTTGCCTAATGAGATTTAGGGATTTAGTGTATATTATGCATATCCTAGTTTATTAAACCAGAATAGGATCATTTAAATGTAATCCATTATCTTGGAATGTCCTTTTGATTACTGTATAGTATGTTTCTTGACTACCTTAGTTTGTTTTCCACCAAAATACCATGGGATTTTAATTTTTTTGATATAGACTAGTGATTTTCCACGTTAAAGCAAACTCTTCCCTTATTACCAAATGTAGCAAGGAAATATTCTTGCATAAAAATCAGATTATGACAATAATCTTTGGAACTGCTGTTGCTTGAACTGAAAAGAATCTTTTCTTTTTAGTCTTGGAAAACTGCTCAGTTACCTCTGATTTTCTTGTTAAGAAATCTCCAAGAAACTTTTGAGGCATTCTGATGTACTCTGGACATAATTTTAATGCTTACTCCTATAGTAAGAAATATATCCTTTTATTTAATCACTGCTGTTTCTTATAAGATTAAGTTAGATATTTGATTCCATGTTGTTCTACTAGCCAGAAAAAGGATATATGAGAACTTGTTTGTCTGTTGAGTTTTCAACCTCATATTTTCAAATCTAGTTTTGAGATTTTCCATTTGATCTTAATTTAAACGTATGTTTTATTTTCTTTTTTGAGATTGAATTTGTGTATAGGACTTCCTTGATACTTTTCTTGGAGTGTAAAAACTGATCTCTGTTTTAAAATTTAAATCACATGTTAATAGCATATGGTTCAGATAATATAGCAAAAGAACACTTATTTCAAAATTGGGGCTTTGTCTTAAAAATAATACATTTGTTAAAAGCTGAAAAGATACAACTTGGAGCAAATACAGTTTCTTTGCTGATAAAACAGTAGGCTCAGGTACATTTGTACAGCTTGATAATGTGCAAAGCAACATTTATTGCATTGGTTGGTTATCGTTAATTTTTTATTAAATTAGATGACAAACATTTGCTGCATTAAAATTAGTATGGAAATTGATATGCTGCATTGCTGATTTCACATGTGTATCTTAATATAGGAACATGTGTTTCCCTTTGCTGCTTAGCCTTGAGATACTTAAACATCCTTTGTTGTTCAGGCAGCAGCTGTTATGAATTGATGGATAAACAGGGCATCATTGTAAGTCATTATTATGGGAGAAGAACAGTTGATGATGGAAACTGCCTCTGGCATCCTCCTGCAACCACTAAAAGAAAATAAGATATGTCTACAGGTTGGCAAAAATTAAATATAAGAACCATTGAATAACAGTCCGGGATTTTGAGTTTTTGAAAGGTGATTTAAATACATTATATATTATTATATACATTGTGATTATTTCATTATAAAGTCTATATCTGGGTTGTCAATTATTCAGTACAATGATAACTTGGTATTAAACTGCTTTAAAATTCATCAAATATGGTACTCAATGCATTTTGAAATGAAAAATGTGTCCCAGTACTTATTTGTTTGGTGCTCAACACAGAATTGAGAACTTATCGATGCCAGATACGTTGTGACTCACTACATTATTCCTTAAGGGAAAAAATTGTTTGGTACTCACTCTTTTTGGTATCTGATCCTGGAATCAATTAACAATGAGTACCAAGATACCACTATATGTGAGGGCTATAAGCTGACAAGGCAAAAATTATAGCATATCCTTCTCCCTCTCTCTCCTCTCTCCACCCCTTTCTTTTCACCAAAATATCTAATTATGAACAGTACTCATAAATTCTGCTGCATCACGTGGCAATGCTTTCATTCTCCAAAATAGTTTTAAATCAGCTATGCAATTATCTTCAGCCCTACTGTTCCAAAAGTGCTTTTTCCTAAAGACAACTAGACTTTCTTGGTGTTTTCTTTGAAAACATTTTGCTTCTCTTCCAAGAATCTACTTCAGTTTAGTTTTTCAGAACTGAAGAGGTTTCTTGGATGAGAAGCAAAATGTTTTCAAAGACAACACCAAGAAAGTGTAGTTGCCTTTTGGAAAAAACATCTTTGGAATAACCATGACATAGGAGTCTATGACAATTCACCATGGCCAACTCACAACGGCTAACTCACTGCAGGACAACTTGCCATGGCCATTTCACCACAGGACAAGAATTGCACTAATATCAAAGAAATGGTGGACTAGAATCATTAAAGCAGGGATGCAAAAGGAGGGACAGAATGAAATGTAAATAGCAAGCATTAAAATATTTTTTATTTATTTTAAATAATTAAATAGAATTGTTAAATTATCCCGCAGCAAGTTGTCCCACAGCAAATTAGCCACAGGGAATTGTCCTGCAGCAAGTTGGCTACAGTGAAGTTGGCCATGTCAAGTTGGCCATGATGAGTTGGCTACAGTGAAGTTGGCCATGTCAAGTTGGCCATGGTGAGTTGGCTGCAGCAAGTTGTCCAATTTCCATGACATGGATGATTGAGAATCTAATTTCTCCATAGACATTCAGCCTTATTGATACTAAAATGCTAGGAGCTGGCAAAGAATATTGTAGCCATCCAAAGACATGATACCAGTAGTTGGAGGCAGCCTATAAACTCCATAAATCCCATTAATAGATACAAAGCCAGCAAGTGTTCCTTTAAGCCAGTGAATAGGAGATTGTAAAAATCACCATGCTGCCAGTGCCTTACTGTCTGTATTATAGCAACTAATGAAATATAAAAGTATGTTGCCCTGGCTTCATATAGAAAAGGGGAAAATAAATTGCCAGCTTTTCTCCCCCTATATTCTCAGTATGCATTGAATGTATTTAGCTGCCTTATACAGAATCTGAGTTTTAGGTCTGAATTAAAAGACTGTCAAGATAGTTTTCTTCCTTTACCTTGCTGCTTGTTTAAAGCTATAATATTGGCAAGACATCTTAGTTTTGCAACCAGGTGCTTTTCTCAGTGGTAGCAACGAGGGCTGCAGGTTTTAGTGAAGAGTTTTTGTATAAAGCAAGGAGGGCAGTGCTTTGCTGGAGCCCAAAGGAAAAAGGTTGGCATTTAAATGGCAGGCAGAGTGGGGCAAGGATACAACAAATGCTCCAGGATCACAAATTGTGAAAGAGATGTTTTGCCATTTGAGTTGTATCACACTTGAACCAGAAGGAAAATGTGGCTCAGCTTCCCAAAACAGGCCACTTTATGAGAACACGAAATGTGCTGGTCTGGATTGGAGAGCAGATTTGATGTAGGGGAGGCCCTATTTGAAAATGTTTATGGTTATCATCTGATTGATACATTGATCTATCTATGTCTTGGGGAGAAAGAGGCTCATAGACATTAAATGTATATATCCATTTCTGAAACAAAGGAATCAGACAGCTGCAAGTTGAAGACTGATTGCTTGGCAGTTTCCAGAATTAAAATGGAGAGGAGGAAAAGAGTTAATTGCTGATCTTCACCAGCTGTTATGAAGATCTGCATACTCAGCATTTGTGGCTCTGATGGAATACTTTAAATTGCTTTCACACACTTCCCCTCTTCTCTGTGTTTAGAATTTCAGAGCCTTTAGTATTCACAGATGAGCTTGCTAACAACAAACAGAACCATTTGCTGCAACAAAGCCATGGAACTTTTGCAGTAGAGCATGAATCCTAGACGATATATTTTTGTCTTTAAAAACGACTGATTTACATACATTCCTCTTAGCATCTGTCTTCTATCTGACTGATCTTCAAATTCCAAGCTGCTTTGACCCTGTTCCACATGAGCGCTCACTCCTGGGGACTAAATTAGATGAAGAGTCACAACTGTTGAATTGCCCATTGTTTCCCTTTCTACAGCCAGTGTGTAATCTGAGGAGTATAAAAAGTTCAATTATTTGTAGATCCTGGCTCATGAGTACCAGTAGTGAAATCTCCTAAGCAGGAAGGTAGTCCATTCTGGCTAGATGCACCTGAAATAATTTCCACATGGAAATTATGAGTAAGCATGGCGTTTCATGATCCTGTTGATCTCTTTGTCAGCAGCCTGACCAAGAAATTGCACCTAGGATGCTTATTGAGGTGCAAGTTATGCATCCTCTCTTTCCTGCCGTTCATTGTCATTGATCTTTTTTCTGTCTCTCTTCTAGCTACAGTCACTCACTGATACAAGTAGAAACATACCTGAATCTATTTTGTTGATGTCAGGGGAGTGCTAATGCAATTAAGAAATTTTATTTGGCTCACTGACATGATTGACAGTAGTTTATTGCTGAGTTATTTGGTAGATTAAACATGGATAATTATATCCACTTTTCAGATCAGGAAAAATCTGTGTTGCATAAGAATAGAAACTTTGATTTTTATTTATAATCTAAGAAAGTTGGCCTTCTGCAAGATGTTGAAATGTGGTTCTTCCATCAGGCCTTGAGTCAGGACATTTCTTCCTCCCTTCTCTAGGGAGATTGGAGAGGAAGGGATTACAAGAGAGTAAGCAGGCACATAATGGGGAATCATTGGGATGTTTGCATAGTCCACTCAGGGCTACCAGCACTACTGCGTTACTTTTAATATGTATTCCCTATTGTGTGCCTTTTTACTCTCTTGTAATCCCTTCTCCAATTTCTCTGCTCAGCAAGGAAAACAGAAAAGTCAAGTACTGGAAAGTATGTAATGGCAATTATGTGACCGAGGGATGCTGTGAAAGTTGCAAATGAGGGCATCATAAATTCTCATCACCTTCAACTGGTTGAAACAGTGCATCATAGGGCAACTATTAATTTTTTTCAGCACCGTTGTAACTTTAAACTGCCTTGTCACTAGACAAGGCAGTCAATAAGCAAGGATTATCTGTACTGTATGATTGAGTTTAGAACCCTATGGTTATACAACTTCCTTGCTATGTTTATTTACTGCTTTGTTTTACCTTTTGAAAGCTTTATTTCTGTTAGCCCTGGAGTTAGAATAATTCTTCTGCTGCATCATACAAAAAAGAGGGGGCTCTCCCTAAATTTTTCAACAAGCAAAATACAAGTCAGAGTTGCTATTCTTCTGCTTTCCAGATTTTTCAATGATGGCTGTTCTTTCTAAAACATGTTTTTCTTAAAATAACTAGCACTGTAACGAATACATACTATATTGATCACATCAAACAGCTTCAAACTTGCATTTTCCAGATGAGCATCCCAGTAAGCATTCAGTTTGTATATGTAGTGGAACATAAGCATATTTGATTTATATATAAGCATTGTGTGTGGGTATGTGTGTATGTATCCATATATATATATGTCCTTGGAGGTACTAAAGTACTAAATTAAAATTTGTCAAACCTGCTACATTAGAATCTAACTAATTTAGGATATCAGATTTCTTTCACTTTTTTCCTGGAACACTCTGCTGTTGAGTAAAAGCAACTCTATTTCCTTTTGCAAACTTCTTGCAAAAGGGAGGAAATGCAATTGTCTTTTGCTGTGTAGGATTATCCAAATAAGCCCTTGAAGTCTCTTTGTATATGTCAGATGTGAATAATGGAGATACTAGTCTGTAAATGTTTAATCTACCAAGCATAAGAAAATGATCAACAACCCAGCTCTGGTGCCTTAGCCTTATAAATCTAGCTGTGTAAAAGAACCTACTGCTGAGTATGGCATTTGTGTACTATTGGTGCCCTGGTGACCATAAGCATTTTACTTATTGTATATTGTTAAGGTATACACTTAAAATAAAACTCTTCTTTCTGCATCAAATGGTTCCATTTTAAATATACAAGTTTGAATGGAATGTATGAATATCATGTTATACCAATATATTGTACATCTCCTAAAGAATTAATGTGCCTGTATTGTAAAACCCTGTATTGTAAAAAATTATCCCTGTAGTATGCTTCAAGACTGTTGTAGGTTTGGGAGTTGGTTGCTGGGTGTGAGGCGAGTTTGGGTGTATTATGTTCTCCTTTCTCAATAAACAGTTCTAATCAGTGAGGGGCCAAGGACCCAACTTCTGCCCCTTTTTGTTTAACATTTACATGAGACTGCTGGGTGGTTCACTGGTTCATAATTCAGTCTTATCAATATGCAAATCATATCCAGTTGTACCTCTAGACTCCAAGCTGGCTAACTGATGCCATCAGCACCCTGGACTAGTGCTTAGAGCTATGTGAGCCTGGATGGGAAAGAACAGACTTAGATTCAATCTTGCCAAGCCTGAGTCACTATGGGTTTTTAGGCCCTTTGCATCTGATGGTGTAGATGGGATTGCACTTCCCAATCCTTCAGACTTGAAGAGCAGTGGCAGCTATGACCAAGATGTCATTTGTATATCTTCATTTGAAGTTCGAAGTGTAGCCATTCCTGGATTAGGTAGCCTTCCAGACAATCGCTCCTGCCTTAGTCACTCATTGTTGGACTGTAACAATATGCTGTGTATGGATCTGTCCTTAAAAATCACTTAAAAACTGCTGGTGGCTTATAGTAGTAATGCAGGCTGCACGAATAGCAGTGTAGGCAGTGTTGCACATGTCTCATCATGTCACTTGATAACACTGCTCCACAAGCCACAGTAGTTGCCAGTAAGCTTCCACAAAGAATTTAAGTTGCTGGTTGTCATCTATAAAGTCCTCTGCGGTACAGGATCAGGTTATTTGTTAGATAATTTATCTTTCATGATTTCTGCCTGTCCAGTAAGATTAGACATAGTTGGTATGCCTCAGATTCTCTCAATTAAACAATGTCAGTTTATCCCTGTTGCAACACCTTCCCTCTAAAACAGTGATGGTTAACCTTTTCCAGACCGAGTGGGCAAAGCACACGGGCATGCTCAAACCCCCAAAATACAATGCACGCACAGCCCCTGTGCATACGCTCCACTCCCACATATGCGTGCATGGCCTCCCACATGCGGCCCGCCTCCCGCACATGGCCTATGCATGCACAGCAGAGACCTGACGACCAGCTGGCCGGTTGGAGGTGCATGCGCATGCGCAGCGGAGCTGAACTGGGGCAACTGCTGGAGCAACGGCAGAGAGGGCCCTGTGTGCCACCTGTGGCACACATGCCATAGGTTCACCATCATGGCTCTAGAATAATATCCATAGCATTACCACTTTGACAAAGTTTCCGAAGTTTTTAAGAACCTGGCTGTACACCCATACCTTGGGGCAGGGTGTTTTTAGAACCCTGATCGACTGACTGATATTTATTTATTTATTTTATTAAATTTGTATGCCACCCTTCTCCCGAAGGACTCAGGGCGGCTCACAGAATAGGCCGTAGAAGAAAAAACATAAAAAACATA